>CAUDNR010001335.1:160697-188266 GCA_958430865.1 Entrophospora sp. SA101 | reverse complement strand
ATCATCATCATCATCATCATCATCATCATCATCATCATCATCATCATCATCATCATCATCATCATCATCATCATCATATCTACCAACACTAATATCTTCATCCTCTTCATCCTCTTCCTCCTCCTCTTCAATGTAAGGGATATGTTCATTTTCAATTAATGGTTCAATAAAAATACTTTCGTCAACTAATTGTTGTTTATTAAGATAAGCACGTGATACCAGCCAATGATGTAGCTTTAAATCACCAAGTCCTAACTGTGAAAGATCACATGGTAATCTAATATTTAAACCATCCATAGTAATTTTATCTTTCGCAAGAGGTAAATTACTAGAAGTAGTCTTAAGATTGACGGCTAAATCATCGCTATCGTAATCTTGTGAAGTGATGTTATACTGACATTGTTCAAGCAAAGAACAAATTGTCATTGATTTACGTACGCCTGGAGGAGAGAGCATAATCTCTGAGGAGTTTCCAGATTTCCCTGTGGTGTAAGAGTGATTTATTTGTTTAATTTCCTCATAGTGAGGTTGCATCCATGGAATAACCACCACCCCTTGATCATTTTCACGGAAAATTTCTAATTTTTGAAAAAGAAGCTCCTTATATGCTTTATATTCATTATCTTTTTTGATGAAGCAGGATAGATCTTTTAGAATTTGAATTGTATCAACAGGTAAACTATCCCATAATTTACGTATTCTATATAATTCTGGCGATGTTAAAGCTTTGATTATTGCAGCAAAACTATTGAAATTACGATAAACATTTAACAGATAACAAGATATTCTTATGGCATGAGTTATTATATTTTCATGTAGATGTTGAGAATCACCACCACTATCACTACTAAATGAAGAAGCTCTTCGAGAAGGTTTAACATTATCAGTGATAGAAATAATAAATTGATGTAAAAAACTGTTGGTTAGATAACGATGAAAGTCTAGACAAGCTTGTGCCCTTGAATTTTTTTTGTCCTTTATATGAAAATCTTTTTTGAAATCAATTTTTCTAAAAAGATCACTTTCAATTATTGTCAACTGTAAAGCAATAGCATCAGCATCCCAGTATAGTAAATTTACTTCAGAAATAAGTTTGATATCATTGTTAACCTTAACAGCATTTGTTTCGATGGTTCTTAATTCCTCCTCTATTTTACGAAGTTGATTGTGATGAAATTCATCTTCCATTTTTTTTTTAGGGCTTTGTTGTTTGATTTTTTCAATTTTCGCTTTAGTCTTATCTAGTTCTTGAGAGTAGTATAATACTTTTTTAGATAGAGGAGAAAATGGAATAAGTGGCAGATGTATTGGGGTTGGATTTTTGGTATTTAATGAAGAAACAAAATCGGAAATGTATGAAGGTTGTGAAGATGGTAGGTTGCCTACTGTAACTTTATTTTGAAGAATATCTTCTAATTTTTGTACACATGTTTTAAGTTGACTAAACAATTGAGCACTATTATGAGGTCTTGATTTAATACTATCTACATAATTTTTTTTTAAAAAAGAATGAATAACTGACAATAATAAAAATAAATAAAATTATACAAGCTAACAATAATATCTACCTCTGTTGATAAAAGTAACCTCATGTCCTAGTTTATAGATCAATGCATTGGCAGTCTTCAAATAATTACTGTATGAATCCTATGTTTAAGTAAAATTTGTTGTTAAATTTATCATTATCATTATCATTATTTTTTTTATAAACCTTTATACCTTAAGGTTTTCATTATGATAATCACTTGTTGCAATGTTATAAAGGCCTTCCCAATCGCTCATAGTTGAACCAGTGTAGTTAATTATGTTTAATATTTGAGAAAGAAAGATAAATAAGTATAAATGAAAAGAGAAAAAAATTGGACGATATTGATGTTTTTGTTTTTTATGTTTCTAATTAATATTAAACCTTATTTTTTAAAAAAGATTTCGAGGGTTTTATTAAAGCGCGCGTATATTAATATGATTATGTAATATGACAAACCCCAAAAGGTGCATGCAGAAGTTACACAAACTTACAAGTAGAAATTGTTTCACGTGAATGAGTGAATGAATGAATTAATTTAATCTAATTAATTATTTTTACAGTGAAATTTTCCTAAAAGATTTGTTTTTGAATAATGTGGGGCAAACTCATTTTAGAGTTCAATTTGTTAAGTTCCACAATACAGTCAATTATTTTACCAAATTTGGAATTCGATTCTAGAAAAATTGGAACCCCTTTGTTGATCAATTCATATGTGTTACAAATGATTTAACGTGACATGCTGTGCCCCGTGAAAAAATGGATTTTTTTTAGTAATAATCAAAACAAATATACAAATTTTATTAAGTATATATACATATATATATATTCAGAATTATCATTATATAAAAATTTAATCATCAAATCCTTTTAATTTTCTTGTGAAAAATTTTTCTTTATACATCGCTTCGCTTTTCTCAAGTATTCTTGTCGTTTGAATTGCTAGAATGAACCAATATCAGGTATATCGAAATTATTATGAAAATTTATTGCTTGTGATTGATTTTGTTATAAAAAATATTAATTATATTTATAACGTGGTTTATTTCCTTTTAAGATTATAGAATATGTTTTCAATCGATTATATATAACAGATAGGTGTAAATCAGAGGATCGAAAGCTCTTCGTGGCCACAGCTTGTGAAAGTTGCCAGTCAGGTATTCAGACTTGATGTACGGTGGACTACCTGCTGTGAATGTTCGAACTCCATTACCGAAAAAAATGCATTGGCCTGAGCCCTGGTTTTTGTAGTGAGTAGGATACATAAACATTGAATTGAAAGCACATCGTGGCCGCAGTTACATGCAATTGTGAACGTTCTTCTTTGGTTCTTGACAATAATGACACAAATGCTCATTTTTTTTTATTTTTGATATTTCAGACTTCGGCCAGGGAACAGTGGTATGGATTTATTTGGAAATCACGAGGGATATTTGTTGTTGATACAGTGTAAACAATGGAGACGCAATATAAGTAACGTGTTGAATATATCTGCTGTATATGTAGATTAAATATATATAAATCTTTGTTAATTTATTATTTATTGTAGGTCCCACAGTCCTATGTGACATAGAAGGGTTCTATCTAGGCAGTGTTATGCCATTTATGGTTACAATAAAATTTCATTGGAATATTTCAATAATGTTATAATGTTCCAATTGCACAATACTGTATCTGGATTCACAAAGGCGCTACAATTGGAATCTTTGTAGTCCCTTCTAAGGACAAATTTACCTCTGGCAGGGTTAGCAAACTGATTAGTCCATTGAGAACTAATTGGTCCATTTCCATTAATAAAATATTAAATATGATTAAAGTGTTATACTAATGGACTCAATTAATCACCAATAGACCACCGATGGACCGCATATTTACCAACCCTGCCTCTGGAACATGAGAAGAGCTAGAACATCAGGATATACATCATATTAACGGACGTTGGCGATCTATATGTTGACATTGTTCAGTTTATTGGGGAACGGCAAATTGAAGCGTTAGATATTCTTGTTTGGTCCATTGAGAAATGACAAATCGAAACATTTTATAATTTTGTTCAGCTTGTTGAAGAATGGCAAGTCTGTCAGGATATTATCAATATAAATTTTGCGCCTTGAGAATCAACGAGTTCGTAACTTCGTGAACTTTTATTATTATTATATTTTTTGCATTATTTATAATTTTTGCATTATTGTAGGTTTTTGTAATATTATAATTTTTTGTATTATTATAATTTTCGCATTATTGTAGTTTTATTGTTATAATTTTTTTTAAATAGTTTTTATTTTTTATTTTTTTAAATCAATAAAATGGGTTGTTGCTAATCATTACAGAAGAAGACTAACTAAAGATGAGTATAATGTTTGATCTTGATTAATAATTTCCGCAATTCATACCAATTAAATTGGCCGGGATTTCCATAATGTGATCACACATAATTTCCATGGATAAAAAATTCGATTCTTGAAATTCTTGAAACACTTCAAATTGTATAAAAGGAGGTAGGTTATCCTTTATCTGCTCTGTTTAAAATGAAAAATCAAATGCTTATCAACGAATTTTATACATCTTCAATAGTTAATTGCAAAACTGCAAAATGAAGAATATCTGAATATCTGAAAATAAAAGAATAAGGTGATGATGGAAATGCCTGATTACACTCACCAGTCACTTTGATTTTGTCATATATACTAATCGAATTTCTGGTTCATAGATACTGTAATTCTATATATCACTCAATATTAAGAAAAACCAAAGATAACAACAGATGGGAGATTTTAATAATTGCATGACTAAATTTTGATCCCCGAAATTCTTGTCGTGCTAATGTTCACTTTGTCTGGTTTGTTACAGCATTTCCCGTATTAAAATTAGTTAAAATTAAATGTGCGCAAATGATGGTCAATTTTTAAAAGAAAAATCGTTACGAAAACAAAGAAAACTCGATTGTACAAGGTTTCATTATGATAACATCACTCAAAACTTTTAACATTTATAATCCTTGTATAATAGTATAAATTGAATCAAAAATCTTGATTTTGGTCCCGAGACCCCAGAGGTTGATTTTCCTAGTCCCAAGTGTGTATGCTGTGTATCGTGTGCAACCAATGAAATTGCTCCCTCTATAAATGCACACCCTCCATAAAACTTGGTTCCCAAGGGAGGAGGGTGCATTTATGATCTCTGACTGTAGATTATTATAAAAACTTGAAATAAAAAAACCAGCTGGAAGTTTGATTTTCCTAGTACAGACCGCTCCATATTGGGAGCGTAACAAATACCATTGATGAAAAAATTACGATCAAAAATTGCCAATAGTGTAACGGGTATAATAAAAACACATTTTTTCATAATCCTACTAGTCCGTGAAAAAAAGTCATGTCGTTTTCATTTTCGATTATATTGTAGTATAATATACAGTGCACGAAAAAAGTAATGAGAATGATGTTTTTATTCATTTCACAACGAGAAAAGGTTATAAGTGCATAAAATTTTACAAATTTACTGTTAGTGATACGACAAATAAGTTTACTTAAGGCTACTCAATAGTTTATCTTATTACCATTACCCGCAATCACATCCTCCAATCTTCTTGACATACTACGAACTAAATTAACAAAAGTTTCAGTTTCGATTCCTTCCCATTCTTTCTGAATTATCTCACGAAAGCAATCTGTAGTAACTGGTTTTTTTTAACCAATAATTTGTTGATTTCTCTCTCTACACGACCCTTTAAAATTGCCCATAAATTTTCAATTGGGTTAACATCTGGACTATTGGATGGCCAATCCATTATCTTTGGGCATCGTTGCACAAGAAGTTACATGGTTTCCTTAGCTTTATGCTTCGGATCGTTATCCTGCTGGAACATCCAATTTTTTCCCATGATGGTATTTGAATTGTCAGAGAGATTTTCAGTTAAAATCTTACGGTAAAGGGCACCGTTCATTATATCTGTAAAAAGGAAGAAGCCAATTGGTCCTTTTACTGAAAAGGCACCCCATGCGTGAATTTTATATGGATGTTTTACCATAGCTTTAATTGGAGGCTGTGTACCGATCTTGTAAAACACTTTTTGAGTATTTCGGAATATCTGGAATGTAGTTTCGTCAGAAAAAATAACCTTGTTCCAGTTTTGTTTCCTGTATTTTATGGCAAATGCTACTCGATTTTGTTTGTGACTGGTTGTAAGAAGAGGGATAGATTTGGGAACTGTACTGCGATATTGCATGTTATGAAGTTCATTGAGCACTGTCCAATTACTGACATTTAGGTCAAGATTATGGGCGTTTAAAATATTTGCAAGTTCAGTGCTTGTAGAAAATTTGTTTACTGAGACGAGTTGACCGAGATGACGACGTTGTTTAGGAGAAAGTTTCTTTGGCCTGCCAGATCGGGGTAGAGGATTCAAAGGAATATCATCTTTGAGTTTTTTTATGTATTTGTATATAGTGGAAAGTGGAATAGAAGTCAAATCATGTAAAGTGTCAGCATCACGAGTTCCAGCCTCCCACGAAGAGGTTATAACCATATAACGTTGTTTTAATGGAGTTTCAGTCATGGTGTATTGAAGATAAAATTGGAAAATACATACAAAAAATCAAAACAAAACATAATCACATTATCTAATAACATTGTTAAACCTGTGATACAACCGGTTTCTTTAACTAGTTGAATATGGCGAAGAAAATCGGGTTTTATTATAGTGTATTTTATTCTCATTACTTTTTTCGCGCACTGTATCTAGATTGGCTGTATAGAGAGATTTTTTCAGGTAATAAATACCAGTTGTGAAAAAATCGTGACTAAAAAACACTAAAATCATCGTATTGCAACGAGAATAATAAGAATCCATATTTTCATAATCCTACTAGTCTGTGAAAAAAGTCATGTCGTTTTCATTTTCGAGTATATTGTACTATAATATATCTAGTTTGACTGTATATAGAGATTTTTGCAGGTAATAAATATTAATTGTGTAAGAAATCGTAACCAAAAATCAACGAGAATAATAAGAATTCATATTTTCATAATCCTGCTAGTCTATGAAAAAAAGTCATGTCGTTTTCATTTTCGAGTATGTTGTATTATAATATATCTAGTTTGACTGTATAGAGAGATTTTTGCAGGTAATAAATATTAATTGTGTAAGAAATCGTAACCAAAAATCAACGAATCCATATTTTCATAATCCTACTAGTCCGTGAAAAAAAGTCATATCGTTTTCATTTTCGAGTATGTTATAGTATATATAATATATCTAGTTTGAATTTACAGAGAGATTTTTGTGGTAATAAATACCAGTTGTGAAAAAATCGTAAAATAGAATTTTTTTTTTTTAAAAAAAAATTTCACCAGGTAACATTTTAAAAATCCGTTCAATTAGATTTGTTGATCTATCAAGTGTGACACACCCCAACTCCATATATTCTTGATTTTCCCAAAGTAACACCAGCCAAATAATTTAATCAATCAATGTCTTTATTTTTAATAAAAAAAAATTTTTCCTTGAACTCAATTACAACAACAAAAAACAAGAATTCTGTTATTATACCACCGTTGCTACTACTATTAATAAGAAACAATAGCAATGCAAGTTTATTTCACACAACCAATTCAAATAGGAAAAAAAGTTTTGTAGCAGTAACAGCAACTAATAATAATTATAATTCGAATAAAAATCCATATTTAATATCTAACGACAAAGCTCGAAACAATAATAACAGTAGCAGCAGCAACAATACTAATTCTGTCGATGATACCAATAATCAATTATCTTCTTCATCAACAGTAATAAATCGAGAATGGACTCCTAATTCTATTAGAGTAGGCACTATTGCTCGTAAAAAAGGTATGACGGCTATATGGGACGAATGGGGTGTAAGACTCCCAGTCACCATACTACAGGTACATTTAAATTGTAATAATAATTTATTAATATTGAATGAATGGTTATTTATTATCTTTATGCTTTTTATATGTTTTCTTATAATTTTCATTTCATTCTTTCCCCACAATAAAAAAAAGTTGGAGAATGTTCAAGTTATCCAAGTTAAATTAGAAAATAAATTTTTTAGACCTGGTTTGATTGGGATACAGTTGGGTTGTACAGATAAAACAAAAAATGTTGAAATGAAATTAATAGGTCATTTTCGTAAAGCTAATATCACACCAAAAGAATCCTTGAAGGAGTTTCTTGTGACTTCAGATGCTATCTTACCTGTTGGTATATATTTATATATTTATTGATATATATATGAGTGGATTAAAAATAAATAAAAAGATTTTTATTTTTATTTTTATTTTTATTTTTATTATTTTATTAGGAACAAGAATATCAGCAGCACATTTTGTACCAGGTCAATATGTAGATGTAAAGAGTCGATCGTAAGTTTATATATTTAATCAATTAATCAATAATTACTTTATAATTAATAACTACAACAATTATTATTATTATTATTCAAATAGAATTGGTAAAGGTTTTGCTGGTGTGATGAAACGTTGGAATTTCAAAGGTATGCCAGCTTCACATGGGACTTCTTTGTCTCATCGTTCAGCTGGTTCTACTGGTCAACGTCAGGTAAGATAATTATTTACTTTAATGTAATTTTATTTAATTAAAAAATAAATTTTTAACAATCAATCAATCAATTAAAAAAAATATTAAAGGACCCTGGTAGAGTTTTCAAAGGTAAAAAAATGGCTGGTAGACTAGGTGGAACATTTGTAACAGTTAAAAACCTTAAAGTTTTAAAAATTGATAATTATCTAGATATCATATATGTGAAGGGTGCAGTCCCTGGGCCAGATAATAGTTTTGTTAAAATTAGAGACTCATTGTTTAAAAAAGGTGGATGTTTCCCACCAGATTGTCTGCCACCTCCATTTCCAACTGTTATGAAGAATCATGAGGATTTATTAAATACTGTTCCTAGAGAGTTGGTAGCCAAATCTGGTGGTACTGATCCTTTTATCCCCAAAGAATCTTAATTAATAACTGTTTTTATTTTTTTAAGAATCCAAGTGTGATTAATTAAAACAACACAAATAACAAATAGATGTGTAGATTTTTGTAGTAGCAGTAGTGTAAAAAGTACATATATAAATGATGATAAACATTTTTTAATTTTTAAAAGCTAATTTCTATAATTTCTATAATTTTTATAATATATACTGTATGAAGTAATATCAGTGCTAATTTATTTTAAAAAAAAGCTCAAAATTTTTTACTAATAGAGCCATTATTATTATGAGAGAGGTGTTAAGTTCTGTGGCTGTGATTGATCTAATAATTTTTCATTTTGAATTTGTCAATTAACATTAATGTTATTAAAATCAACCCCATGTTTCTTCATTAATTAATAATAATACGCCTACTTTTATAATTTGGTTGTTGTTCATATGCATTTGACTATTACTTCAATGATTTTGATGATGACTTGCATCATTATTATTACTATTACCACTACTATTACCATTTTCACTACTACTATGATTGTTATTATCATCATCATCACTATTATTACTATCGCTGGATTCATCTGATGATAATCATCAAATGCATGTGATCTATGATAAATCAACAAATTACATAATATAGCAATAAATTTAACACTTATTTAGTGAAATATATATATAATGGATTTTCCTAAAAACATAAAATAAAATACCTTTAGATTTTTTTCCTTCCTAATCCTTTATTATCAATTACATCTTCATCCCATTTTACTTTTCTATTAGTTGAACCATCACCACAAAGCTTTAAAGTTTCTACTACAACTTCTTCTGGATTTGAAGTATCATCATTATTTCTCCTCTTCCTCCTCCAATATCATCATTATTTCTATTCTGTTTCTATTTCTTCTAACTCTTCAGAATGAAGTGTCATTGTTCTTGATGCATAGGTTTCAGATCAACCTAATTTTTTTATTTATAATTATACAAGAATAAAAATAATGCTAGTAAAAGGATTGAAGGGTAGGGGGAATCACATGTTAATTTAATAGTAAATCCGGCAGGCAAAAAAAAATGAGCCATGATTTACTATTAAATTAACAAGTGATTCCCCCTACCCTGAATTATTTGAGATATGATGTTATTACAAAATTACATATTGTAGTGTGTATGATAACTTAATGAATCATAGGTTTGCCGTGGTTTATTTTTTCTCATTATTTTTTTCAAAATTTGACCTGCTGATTTTTTACACTCCTTCTCCGGATCACATAACCCAACCAGGATCGTCATTAGTACATATATATTTAATATTAATATTAATATAGTAATAGTGCAAGACGCTACAACTTTTTGCGCCACAGCGTCAGTTTTAAAGATTTTATTGTCACGTGCTTTGTGAAATTAAAAAAAAAGATAATTAACAATTTATTCATACGTATGCGTAACATGTAAAAGCAAAAACCCATTACCACATGTACCCTGGTGGTTTTATATGAATGGAATTGGGAAAAAACCACGTGAAGTGTAAATTGAATTTATCTCTCGAGTCCCAGGAATGAGACATGGGTGCACTTATGGAGGGAGGGTTGACTGTAAATTAAATTTATAAATGATCGTCAAATTGTAACTAATTTTGTTTTATTTCATCTATTTCGTGAATAACGTCCAGTCTAGTCCGCAAACCGATTAGACACAACTAAGCCATTATTTTGCTACAATCGGATTGGGCAGTGCAATAAAGGGGGCTTATGGCTTCCCGAACCAAAAATGAGTTAGTACTATCATCATATGCAATTCTTTATGAAGAAGAATCTTTTTAGCTTTAATAAAGTTTTTGAGATATTTGCCTTTAAAATTGCCAACACAGTGGTCTGGATACTTTTTTCAATTTTTCTCGGTTACAAAAACTCTATAAACCCCTTTCCTATTGCAATGCCGCTGCCATATTTTATCATGCATGACCTTTGCAGGTAAGAAACCAGCCTCCTTCTTACAAGAATAATTACAATAAGCTTAAATACCTCATTAGTAAGTCATGAGCCAAGGTGTTAAACTTCATCTCTATTTACTTTTTCTGATTAGAGTCAAAGATCATCAGTCTTAGCGGCCATAACAATAATTTTATTCGTTTTTTACATATATTTATTGATCTATCAAATCAACGATGTATTATAATATTATTCTTTGATTCATTACATTCCCACTGCACATGCTCGAACCATCATGATTAATGTTTAATTATAATGAGAAAGTTCTTGTGAAAGAAAGTTTCAATTCATTCTAAATAATATTAATTTTAGAATTATCTATTAAAATTTTATTTTATCTATATATATGTCTCTATTCTAATAATTAGTTTATGTGCTATCATTTTTATTTATTTGGCCAATTTGTTTGTCCATTTCATATATGACTGTGAAGAAAGTACTGCAGTAGCATTAGCAACTTGTAATCGTTTACTTCTTCTAACTTCATTTGTCATATGTGCTGCAATGGCCAAATCCTATATATAAAAAAAATATAAATTTTTTAACAATATAATTGGATTAATTAATTGAATGAACGGTTTTACCTGTTGTCTTTTCACCAAACAAGTCGAAAGTTCTTGATAACGGTCTAAAAATTCATTTTTTAATACTGATTCTCTGTTACCGTTTGAATTAAACCATTTCATTAATTGATCAATCTAAAAAAAACAAGCAAATTGGTTAGTTTGTTAAAGCATTTGAAATTTCCAATTAATAACTACACACAAATGCGCACATATATTTATTACTTACATCATTCACATCTTCATAACAACTCCATTGTCCAAAATTCATATCAGGATCTTCAACTTTTTTTCTTTTATAATAATGTTGTTGTTCGTTGGCAGTTAACATTTTCAAATCATGTTCCTGGGGAGCTTGTACCCAAATCCTACCCGTACCATATTTTTCTCCAACAGCCATGCCTATTCCATCAAAGTAAAAATATTTATTATAAAATCTGTCATACCCTAAAGGTATAGTACGTGGAAATGCATATTTTTTCTTGTCTTTATCAATTTGTTCTTCCTAAATTTATTATTTGTTATTATTATTTTTAATTCTAAAAAAAATCAAAATTATTCGTTCATCATACATAAATATAATATATACATACCCTTCTTTGTAATGACATTTCATCATCTCTAAGTTGTTTTAGTATCAAAGCCTCATCATAATTTTTTCCTTTCGCATTTTTTTCAGTGTTTAATGTCTGAATTGTTTTTATAATTGCTGGCATGATTCCTTGTTCAAGTTGAGTGATGGAAGACGAGCTAAATTTAATTATAACAGCAACGTTAATAACAACTTAAAAAATATTATTTTGTTAAACCACCGCACTCCCTAGTACCAATAATATTAATACTAAATTTCCTTACGTTTGTCTCCTTTCTCTTGATATTTCATTTTTTTCTTTATTCAAATCAGATAACTTTTCAACAGAATTTTCAATGTGCTCATGAACAATTGATGTTTTTGTGATTATATTAACCAAAAAATTCAAAATTTTTAACTTGGAATCAATATCAAGTTTCATGTAATTCTCTTCTATGTCCCCATTTACATTTTCAACTAATTCTAAAAATATTTTATCCAAATCTGGAAATATTTCATAAGTTCCCATCTGCCAAAAAAAATAACATATTAAGTAAAAGATTTGGCATCTTCAATAATAATAGCTAATTAATTAAATAAAATTTTATAAAAATATTACATCATAAAGAAACCCAACAAGAATATTTTCCCATTTATTCCTTCCTTGTGTTAAAGGTATTAATCTTTTGTCCCAATTTCTTCCTAATTTATCAAGAATTTCAATTGAAGTATCAGATAATTCTCTAACATCATCAGCATCTTTCATTTCTACTGAATCAGTATCTGTTCCTGTACCAGTTGATGATCCGGTTGATTTTAATGTGGGACCACGAGAAGTTTTTTTGCCTTTAGATTGCAAACGATCTTTAATAATGGCATTTAACAATGCCACATGTAACTCAACTATAAGAAAACATTTTGGTTGTACTTTGTCATATAATAATGCTAATTCAAAGTCATCTAGATTAAAAAATGAAATCCCAATGGATTTTCTGTCCAAAATATTATCAAAGGATGAAAAAAATATTTAAAGTTTTATTATTTTGATAAAAAAAATAAAAGCAATTGTAATAGTAATAAATAGTAGTAGTAATCAAGTTTACCCAAATATATTAAAGAAATTCCATACGCTTAAAAAGGCTCCAACAGATTCATGAGACATTCTGAGATCAATTTGAATATTTGGTTTTTCTGGAAGAAGACTCGCATCAAGAGGAACCGCGAGATCTTCGATTGGATATTTAACTAATAACAAAATAAATATTCAATAAAGTTAATCAATATTTAAAATAAAGTCATAGTAATATATATATATATATATATACATACTTTTCTTATTTTCAACTATTATTGTTTATTAATAATATTTGTATCTTTATTAGTAGTTTTCTTTGATGGCGATGATAATGATAATTTTATTCTAATTATATTTGCCTGCATACCTATTTTGTTAGTGGATTTAGATGAAGTATGTGAATTGTTTGATTTCGAATTAGGTTTTGCTTTTTTTGAAGGATTGCTACTAGACGTTGATTTTCCCTATATACAAGTTCATGTATATAAATTACATGTTAAATTGGTATTTATATGAAGAACAAAATTTCACTTTTATAAATCCTAACCTTTCTTTTGCGACTCTTTTCTAAAGCAGCATCTTTAGCTCGTTGTAAATCATCTGGTAATTTAATTGGTATATTATATTTTTTTGCAATCTTGGGCTATTTTAAAGAGAAAATATTTATTATTATGTCATTATCATTAATAATATTATAAACGTAAAAAATAACTACATATATGTGTGTCAAATAATATAGATATATACTTTAATCACCCATGGTGCATGAAGATAAGTTTCTCTCGTCGTGGATCCCTTAATGAATTTACGTATAATTGTTTTTGTAAATGCTAAATTTTCACGACTTTTATTAAAAAAAGTTTATATTATTAGTTATATATGTGTGTTAAATTAATTCTAGATCCTTTCTCTTTTGAAATAATAATAACAAAACCAAAAACAATAATAATAAAATTTTCTTTACAAACCTTAATGCTTTACTTCCAACAATAGTCTTGATTTTATTACCACCTTTATTTTGTTGCTTGTCCAACAATTGAACATGGTAAATAGAACTTAGTGACGAATCTTTATAAGATTTGGAATTACTTGAATCTGATTCATTAATAGAGTTAGCAGTAATTATATCAACGATTTTTGCTTTACTCCTAATCGTAATAATAATAATAATAGTAATAAAGTTATGTTAATATTTTTTTAAATAAAATCGTTTTGTTATCCTAAATAAAGTAGAAGCATTTACTTTTTCTCATCAATAACTACATTAACGATTTCTCCTACGGTATAACGATTTTTAAAACTCTCATATATTGTTGTAACCAAATCATCCAAACGCTCAAGACCTTCAATTAAATTAGTTGATTAATTAAATTTTTTATGATCATTTTTTTAAGGAAAAAAAAAGTATTTACTGAATTGAACTATTTTTAAAATTGGTTTTTTTAATCCTTCTGGAAACTTTTCATCCAACTGTTCACGATGTTTCTGTTCACTTTCAAGTGCGTCAGCATATGTAAGATTTAATTTCCCTGTTACTGCACATTGCCATAATGGCTGGTTGTATAAAGCGGTATTATTCAAATATTCGCTAATAATAAAACAAAAAAGAAAAAATTTTTTTTAACAAAAATAACAAACGTAAACTTTTTTCCTGATGATTTGTAACTTGATATAAAAATATTAGGCTTAAAGTATTTTTAAACATCAAATAAAAATTGCATCTAGTAAAAGAAACGTGTATATAAACATTATAAGCAAAATGTTATATGATTCTTGAAAGAATACCTATAATTTAAAAATATTTGACCAGTATAAGGAATCAACCAGACTTGTTGATCTTTTTGATGTTCGGAGTCAATTAATTCAAGTTGTTGTGTTGTATTTATAAGTTTTTTCTTGTAAACAGGCATGGTTTTTGTTTTTTCAGAAAGATTTGTTTTTTCTAATATTTCTGATATTGTATATAAATAAATAAATAAAAAATTTTGTTTTGAAACAACAAATTCAAAAAAAATATATATCTTATTTAGGTATTTTTTAAAATTCGTTGTAACACGAAATAAATAATCGTTGAATCACGTTTATCACTAAAAAAAATGATTCCTCCAAAATAAGTGTTATGTCCCAAAAACTAAATCAACTGTTGTTAAAAATCTGGCCCACGGACGATGGTTTTTGCGATGACAATTCCATCCGTGATAAAAAACAAATCCTGCGGAATTCTGTGGTAAATATTTACTAAAATAACTAAAATAAGTTTTGGCCAGATTACATTAAACCTAACTTGATTTGCAAAATCCAGGCCAAAATTTAATGTCATGAAAGTTCAGTTGTTGAAAATTCAATCAGCGTGTATCACGTTACACGAAATTTCCATGTGCACGGAAATATTGTTTTTTCAATTAATTAATTAATTAATTAAATGGTCCAGAAGAGAAAAAAAAACAGGGAAAATAATAATAATTTAAATTTTTTTTTAATTAAAAAAAAAATAGACATGCACGATCTGTACAACTGGTACACACTGATTAAATTTCCACAAGACCCCGCAAACTATGTATATAGATAAGTAAAAGACCTAAAAATTTTACTATTAGAAAATGAAATGTTGGTAAAACTTACCAAATTTGGAAGGATTGTCTCAAATAAGCCAATCACGGTGTGTTTTTTGTATGTAACCTTATATAGTTTGCGGGTCCCTTTTCAAACTGCACAAGAGTCACCCCTGAATAAATATTAATTCTAGATTTTGTATTTAGGCAAAAAATTATCACCCCTGGTCTAGCCTCCACGAATGTAATATAATAATGTATGGTGATTTTCATGATCACTATAATGTTCATCTGCCCTTAGAAGCTTTGCCAATTATCGAATAGCAAATCCAATTATCAAATAACAAATAAATGTTTTATATTGCAATTTATTATTAATTCATATGTGTATTTTAAAAATTAGTTAAAGAAACTTTAGAAAGCGAAGAATCATCATCATAATAACAATAACCTTCTACTTTAACAGCTGCGGGATGGTCATCATCTTTTGCGCAAATTCTCATCTTGGAAAGTATTTAAAAGTGTGAATATGTAGTAGAATGTATCAAAGATTTTCACTATAAAATGATTTATGAAAGCAATAGTCATGGGATAAAAATTTGGAATGTAAAAGTGATGAAGATGATAATATAATTAATAATGATGATGTGGATAACTTATTTTATATATTATTGTTATTGTTATTGTTGTTGTTGTTATTGTTAAAACAATATACTAACAACATTATACAAACATATAGATATACATATTAAATATTAAATATAATAAAAAATTTATCGATCCATCGTTAACGATCGAGTAAGTTTAGCACCGGGTTTGGATCTATCTTCGTCCTCTTCTTCATCCTCCTCTTCATAATTTTCTTCATCCACATATTCCATTCCTTCTTCAAGTTGTGTTGGTGATACTGATAAACGTGGTTGTTGTTGTTGTTGTGATAGAGACTTTGGCGATGTGACGGTGGTGGTGACGGATTCGCTTTTATTACTATTTTTTGATCCACTACGACGACGATCTCCGTCATTACTTGAAGGTGACAATGTCAAAGGTCTTAACCCACGATTTGATAGTGCTTTTCGCCGTCTTTTACAAACCAAAATTATGATGGTTAACATACCAATCATTAGAACAAAAACAGTAATTCCTATAATGGTTTTTGCAAACGGTGTATCCATTGTTGAACCACTATTATTAACACTAGTAGAATTGGTGGTGGCAGTAGTAGTTGAAATTAAAGTTGTGCTACTAGCTGATGTAGCATCAGTTGCAGCTACAGTAACCGTTAGATTCGTTAAATCTGCTTCTTCTATTTTCAATAATGAATCCAAAGGTTTTGATTTTTCAGATGATGACAACGACTTTTCATCATCATCATAAAGTTCACAATCATCATCCTCACTGCATTTTTCTGATCGAGAATCCATAAATGCACATTTATTTATTATATTTTATATTAGAAAATTTTTTAGAGTCAGAAAATACAAGAGTTTAAGAGTCCAAAGGATTTTTTTTTTATTTAAAAATGTGGCTATGTGTTTGTATCGTTATTTACATTAAATATTTTCTTTTCCTATAATATCTAATTATCACATCAAAGCCACTTAATTTCTTTTACACTAATACACAAGCTTATATATCACTTCTACATTTATTCTGAATATTGAAGAAGTCGGATTGATCTCCTTTTTATACCGATACTAATAACTAATACATGATCTTCATAATAAAATTCGGAAAAAAATTATTATTACGCGTCTACTAGATATTATAAGGTTATATGATTAAATGATGTTAATAATTGATTTTTTTAAAATGAACAAAAAAATTCAAAGTTGATATTTTTAAAGTAAATATGCAAAAGTGTATAATCACATGCAATAGATTATACAGATCCAAACAAATTATTATCATTTCAAGTTTATTTCAGAATCTTTTTCCTTCACCTCGTTCTCCTAATTTAATCACGCGTAGTATTCAACAAGCATCCTCCAAGACGATATCAAATGCTGGTAGAAATTATTTAGATTATTTAATAATGATAAGTGCAATAATAATAATAATAATTAATACTATCTTTTAATTACTACCCTGATAACTATAATTAATAGATGATGAATTAGATCCTAGATTTATAAATTCAAAATTTCCTTGTCTCCGTCCCACTCCACTTGAACCTCATTATAACAAATCTCTTATTGAGGCACTAAAGGTTATAAGAAAATCAAGAGAACTTAGTGGTAATGTTAAAAGTGAATCAAGTTATCGTGATGCAATAGCAGCTTTAAAAGTATATTCACAAAGTTTTTTTTTTTTTTGATTTTTATGATATTAATTAAACTTGTAAAATCTAACTAATGATTATTTTTTCAAGTCATATCCACGTGATATAAAAAGCGGCAAAGAAGCTATAAAAATTGCATGTAAATATTTACAATTATAAAATTTATTTATCCTTAAGATAATCTAATTGTTACTTTTTTAAAAAAGGTATTGGTGATAAAATAAGACATCATATTCAAACATTTCTTGAAACTGATAATATTCCCGAGGTTGAGGAGACATTAAAGGATCCAAAATTTCAAACATTGTGTTTATTTACACAGGTTTATGGTAATTAATTAATTGATTATTTTTTAAATAATAAATCCTTTACTTATATTTATCAATCAATATTTGTTTAAATAAAGGAGTTGGCAGTAAGAAAGCAAATGAATGGTATAATAAAGGGTATAGAACAATAGATGATTGTAAAAAAGATCCTAAATTAACAAATCTATTAAAACTTGGATTAGAATTATTTGATGACTTTCAAAAAAAGTATATTAAAGACATTCATATATACACATATACATTATATAGTATATTTTATATAGTTGAAGCATTTATTCAATTTATATATTTATATGATAGGATGACTCGTAAAGACATAGAAGAAATTATTGAAATTTTAGATAAAGAAATTAAAGAAATCGACCCGTTATACCTTTTAATACCTGTTGGTGGTTATCGTAGGTAATTTGTTTTAATTTTTAAATATTATTATTATTATTATTTTTTTTTAAAAATATAAATAGTTAATTATAACAAGGTTTATTTCAGAGGTAAAGAAATTAATGGGGATTTAGATTTGCTTGTGTCGTACCCAGAAGGAAATATGGATCCGCATTCATTAAATAAAATTATGAGTAAACTTGATGATAAAGGTTTAGTAACTTAATTAAAGATCTAAAATACAGACATATATATTTATATTTTAGAATAATTTTTATTAAAATACTTTAATATATATAATATAGGACTTGTAAAATGTAAACTTTTTAATTCAGAATTAATTTTGCGTGAACAAAGGGGCAAATTTATCAAAAAAAGTCAAGATGAAAATGAAATAGATACATTAGATAAGGTTATAATAGATACAACAGATAAATAGATACATGTATATACGATAGTCAATTTTTTAATAACATTTGTTTAATACATATATATTTTATTTAATTAGTGTTTTTTTGCATTTTGGCAACAAAGTAAAAATATTTATCGTCAAGTTGATATTGTTATTGCACCTAAAAGTGACTATTCTACAGCATTATTAGGATGGACGGGTAATAATTATTTATTTGATTTTGATTTTGATTTTGAATTTGATTTTGATTTTGATAATTTATAAATTATTATAATTTACAATTATTAGGTTCTGCAGTTTTTGAAAAATCCTTTAGAGAGTATACAAAGAAGGTGAAATAAACAAACGAATATATCAATGTTGATTTTTTCCCAAGCGATAATAATTAATCTTAATTTTTTTTAGGTAAAAAAAATGAGAATTACATCTCATGGTCTTTTTACAGATACTTCACCACGTCAACGTATCAATGTTTCAAACGAGAAAGAAATATTTGAAATTTTGGAAGTTCCTTGGCTAGAACCTGAAATGAGAAATTGCTAAAAGCAATATAGAAAATTCAATTATATATTTGTTTTTATTATAGTTACTTATTTTTCTTTTGAAAAATAAATAATAAAGAACCTTATACATACTTATATATAGATTATAAAGTTTCCCGAACTCTAACCTTGCTGTCCTTAATTAAAAGAAGATCAGAAAAATAAATAAATCAATAATATTAATGATAATAATAAGATACCTGGATATCCAGCAAATAATGTAGAACCATCAGGTGACTAAGCCAAAGAGATACACTCGGAATCTACCAATATCCATAAAATCAGGTTTTAAATCACCGATAACTTTTTTAGTTTCCAGATCCCAAATTTTAATACAAGAAGTAGCAGCACACAACCAATATCTATCCGGACTAAATACTAAAGCATTCGTTATATCATCTGCATCTAATGAATACAAACAAATGTTTACCCTCATTCAAACCCCATAACATCGCATCACCATCTTTCCACCAGATACGCAATAATCCATCTGATGATGCTAATATATCCACCATGTCCATGAATATTAGTCTTAAGTCTACGTTTAACATGCTCCCATACTTATATATATGCATATATTTATATGCCTATAGTATATTAATATATTTTTCAATCAATAATAATAAAATAGAAGAAAATAAACGTTTGACTCAGATCTGGTTAATTTTTTTTTTGAAATGTATTTAATTTCTCCAACAAATATTATTACATTAAATCAGAACAAAAAAAAACCATTTATTCATCCACCCATAACACCGTACTTCTATGTGGATATAATAATATAATAATAATAATCACCTTTACAAGTTTATCCCAACCGCTAGTGATGCGATCCGCGGATATCAGTCATCCATTCATTCCCAACAGATCGACAAGTTGTTCCATTATTCGAATCCCATAATCTAAGTGTCTTATCCCAAGATACTGACAAGCAAATTGTCCATCTGATGAAACGATCTGTTGATGATTTTAATTACGCGTCAATTGCCAAATAAATTAAGGAAACTCAGAATATTTTTTTTCTTTTTTTCCCGAAAAAAAAATAGTGGATAGATAGGTACCACGAGAAGCATATAAATCATTCCAGGTTCTCTGATATTCTAGCTATTATGTTTGATAAATTGAATTTTTATATATTTTAATAAGTTAATATTTTTCTTTATTAAATAAGTCAATTTATTAAATAATCACATTATAACTTTATCGTGTCACGCATAACTTTCGATTTTTTTTATATCAACATCAACATTAATAATATTAATATGTAAAATATATAGACTACCCCAGAAAAAAAAAATAGATATTATTGAGAGAAAAAGAAGTTCATTAACGAAACAAAATGAAGATTAATGATGAAATGTTTAATGAAATCGAAGAGGAAATAATATTAGAAATCTTTTATTGAGAGGACATAGAAGTTCCAAAAATCAATTAAAAAAAAAAAATTCAAGAATTAAAAGTGGAAGTCAAAATTCATTTAGATTTTATTGAGAATTGAATAAAGAAAGGTTAGATAAAAGAACCAAAAAATAATTAATTGGCTTATAGAAAATAATTTGGTTGATAAATTGCAAAAAATCAATGATAAAATTTACAAGTAAACAACCAACCAAGAAAAGAAGTTCAAAAAACAAAAGACAAAATTAACAGCAACATCAAAGCAGTCACAAAGCTATTTTAAAGAAACTAGATATAGATAATAAAAACAATGAGATGCAGCATAAGCAACAATTAATAAATCAACAAAATAAAGAGATATAGAAAAAAGATATCAATTGTGAAATGATTATGAAATGAACAAAGAGTAATCAGCAATTTATTGCTAAACTGAAACAGCAATTGAAACATTTAAACGAGAATAAAGAAAATGTCCCAAAATGAAATTATTATTCAAATCAGACAAGGCGGATAAAATCTGAAACAACTAATCCAAGGCCAAAAAAAGAGCAAAAATTTCATTTTGTAACTCATTAAAATCACGTGATCATGACACGTGTAACATATCACTTGAAAAAATTCGATTATATCAAAAAATATGATGATTATTTGTGATATGTGAATTTATATTGTTCTACATTTTAATTTCAATTGTTTTAAAGTATCAATGGGAATGCTCTATCTCGGTTACACGAATCCCAACCAAGACCCCCATGATTGGTAGAAAATAAGGAAATCTTATCTTAAAAAACCTTGTCGTGTAACCGAGGTAGGTGTGGCCTTAATGAGTAACACAATTTCAGAGTGATACTTGCAAAAAAAAAATTATATGATCATTTTCTTTTCCTTGTGTTCTTTCATTTAAAAAAGGGAGATATGTTAAGATACGATTCATTGCATGGGCTACATCTGAATATACAAGGGAAAAATTTTTTATTTTTATTATAAGGTAGATATTATTATTATACAAGATGAATTATTATTATTATTATATATATTATATAAAATAAATAATGAATAGAATAAGATAATGAATTATATAATAAAAAATAAAATAATTTTATAAATATTAAGAATTCCTAACTAATAATGATGAAAAGGAAGAGATGATGAAGGCGGGACATTTTACCTACACTGTAAAATCCCAAGTACTGTAGAAGAGGAAAAAAGTGATATTGTGTAATTATATTTATCCTTTTATCAAAATACACCATAGAAATTTAATTAACACGAAAGTGTAAATATAGTAAAACAAGTATAACGTAATATTAAAAATTAAGTATGTACAAAATAAGTAAATTAATCATGATACAAAAGATATTTTATTTATTTTAGGCGTGACCACATACTAATACACTATGAAGAATGAAAAAAATGCACAGATGGAATTGAGGAACGTATTTTTCAAAATCAAATGAATTAAATTATTTCAAGCACTTGCTTATTCTATGGATCTTTGGATGTTTTATATTAGCTTTATTTAAAAATAAAGTTCAATGCATTCATTCATTTTGTGAGATTTTTTAAACACATACAGCTCACTCTCTCTATAACGGTTTTTGCTCTATAATAGATTGAAAATTTGAGCCCAATTAAAATTATCTATGTATCTCATATATTTCTATAATAGTTTCTCTCTAACGGTTGAACATGAGGCCGTCAACTCTTATGTGTGACACACACATTTTATACTGATACTAAAATGCAAATGTGATAATTGTAAACGCCGATCAAAAATGTAAATAATAAATAGCATACATTTTTGTGTGGTGCATGAATCAAAGAGAGTTTTGTGTTATTTATATTAAAATTTTTTTTTCAATTTTGTAACTTTATTATTACAAACCCTACATTCTTTCTTAGTTTGCAATTTAAATTTTCTTGTTTTAAACACAAAACATATATTTCCTTGATAAAAAGACAAAATTTTGTTTCAAAAAAAAGATACATTTAAAAATAGGTATATTGAAATTATTTTACATCAATAAATTGATGTTTTAGTTATTTTATTGAATTCGTTAATATATATATACATATGTATATATGCTATTAAATCTGATTCAATGTTTTATTGGATTTATAATTTTTATCAATTAATCAATTATTAACATATTTATATTTTAGAATATATATTTACAAATACAACCAACAATTATAATATATATACACATAAAATATAAAAATGATGCATAGACATAAACAACAAACTATGTCAGAATTAAAACTTCGTCGGTTATTAGAACTTAATCAAAGGTTACGGGAAGATTTAGATCGTCAACGGATTAGAGTTAGTGATGCCAGTAAAGGGTAATTAATCAATTAATCATTTAAAATTTATAACAATTCCTTAATTTTATTATTAAAAATATAATAATATATTTTTAGTTTAATTGGATATTGTAAAAATACTAGAGATAATTTAGTACCATCAGTATGGGGAACTATTGATAAAAGAGATGATCCATATGCGCCATCTAGCAAAAGATATCTTTGTGAGGTTTTGTAGGAAAAATAATATATAAATATAAAATATGTCATTTAACTTATAGAATTGCCATGAGATTTTTTTTTAGAAAACATGAAAAGAAATGTTAAATATCAGTTAGCTAATATTTTTTTACATACCCACCATTTTCTTCATCTTTCATTCATAACATTAGCATTTTTTACATTTTTAATATTTTGGTATTATCATCTTTATTTATTTATTATTATTTATTATTGTATTATTGTATTATATTCATTCAGAAAAAAATTTTATATAAATATTTTAAAAATAGAAAAAAAAATTAAAAGGATCATATACATGGAATAAATGGTTTAAATTAAATTTTAAATTAATTAATAGCATGGATCCATTATGGTTTCTTTACAACAGTGTATGGAACAAATAATCCTCTTGTCAACTTAAAATTGGATTTGTAATCTATTTCATCAAATATATTTGGTGTCTTTTGTGGAGAATTTCCCTGTTATATATACATTCATCAAATTTTAAATGTGTACAGTTATTTTAGAAATTGTTTATAAACTGAATTATCTGTTTCTTCTACACAATGATAATCAAGTTTATTTTTAAAATTTTCAAATGCTTCATAGTCTTGTGATGGAACTTGTATGTATGCCGACCAACACTTTTTCTATATCTGTACAATTATTTGAATATTATGATTTAACAATTAGTCTAATAATAATGATGATGATGATGATGATTATGATGATTATCAATTATTATTAAAACTTGACTGAACCATGATTATGATAATGAAACAATGATGTATTCCAACTTGATTTCAATCCAGTCAATAATTTTTTTAATGCTCCAGGGAGCTCTAAATATTCATGAATTATTTCATAAATTACAAATGTATATGTTTGTGTATTAAACAAATAAACAGAACTTTTAGCTTACCAAATCTAAATAATCTTTCATTTTCAACAATACTTCTACCTTCTATCAAATATCTTGCATGAGTTTTTGCTATTTCATTATCACTTATATCTAGACCATGTATACCATCCTCCTTTAAATTTTCTAAAATTGTTTGTAATTCTGTACCTCTATTATCAACTCTAAATGGCATATATATCCATGCCTTCTCTGAATCAGAATAACTGTTTATATTGTAATAAGAGAAAGTGTAAAGATTAATAATAGCTGGTATTTATAAATAAAACATATAAAATATATCAATCTAATATATTTTAAACTTAATAATACCTATATGAAAATTCTGTAATGGGATGTGTATTAATATGATTATAAAGTGCGATAAAACTGTTATTATATGAGCACATGATATAAGTATATATAAATCAAATTGACCATAATTAATAAATTTATATTATGATATACCTTCCAGGATGTTCAGGAATAATTACTGAAATTAAAGCTTCATGTTGTTCACCAAACCCAGCCCATTCAGCTACAAATCTCAAATGTTCAAAATTCATATTTGCACCTGAAGTAATGGCCACAAAACAACCCCAACTACATTATTTTCTGCAATATATTTCTTTACACCTGCTAGTCCTAATGCATCAGCTGATTCTACAATAGACCTTGTGTCTAATAATAATAATCAAGTTGTTTTAATTTTCTTTGTATATATATAGTATACATATAGATATGTCAAAAATATCTTTAATAGTGGCACAAATTTCATCATTTGTCACTGTAATCATTTATTCACCTACAACTTTTACAGCTGCTCCATCTGCAAATAACCCAACTTCTTTTAACACAACTCATTTATTTTCCTTCAATGATAATGTCATTGCATTAGCATCAACAGTTTCTACACCAAAATTTTAATGGAGGGACATATTCTTTTTATATAACTGCCAATACTGGCTATAAGTCCACCTCCACCTACACATGCAAAAATTGCATCTATTTCATTAAAATAATGTTGCCTGAGGATTTCCATCCCAATAGTACCTTGACCAGCAATAACATATGGGCCATCATAAGGTGGTATATTGGTATATTTGTGTAGATTTTGTAAGTGAAGGCACTCTTGTTTGCCTTGTCAAAGTCAGATCTGTATAGTACAACATTTGAGCCCAATCTTTCCACACTTTTATATTTAATACTTGGTGTAGTTCTAACCTTATCATAAGAGTATAAAAGATATCAATGAATATAATTAAAAAATCATATTTATTTATATATATCATTACTTACAATGGCATTACCATAGTTGCAGGAAGACCAAGTTTTTTTGCCGATATTGCAACTCCTTGAGCATGATTTCCTTAATAATAAGAAATGTTACATATTAAAAACCATTTCCACAAATAATATTAATAATATTATTATTATTTGTTAAAAAACCTGCGGAACAAAATGATCACTCCTCACTTTCTTTCTTCTTTAGTTAAATGTGTCATTTTATTATGAGCACCTCTAATTTTGAAATTAAAAACATCTTGTAAGTCCTCTCTTTTTAATAAGACTCTGTTATTTAATTTTAATGATAAATTTATTGCATGTACTAATGGTGTTTCTTTAACTATTTCATAAACTCTATAAGTTAAGATTAATCATAAATAATCTGGATGATTTGGAGTGTTGCTAGAATCAAAATAAGAATCACTTGATGTTAAGTGTGGTGATGGCGAGGAAGTATCAGTTTCTAAAATTGCTTTTCCTGTTGGCAACAGATAAATTGTTGTTGATGTTTGAATAATATTTTCTGAATTTGGTTGAATCATTATAATTAATTTAAAAAAATTTGAGATCCCATCTTTAATTTTAAGGCTTTACGTTTTGTTGTCTATACTTGATCAATTGTTCTCGAATTTTAATCATATATAATTCAAGATGTTTTAAGTGGACTTACTTAATGACATAATCCATGATCAATGAAGTTTTGAACTTTTTTACTAAGCTCAAAGTTTTCATAAAATCACGGATTTTTTGTCTAATTCAAAAATTTCATCCTAATAATGCAAACTCGGCGAGACTTTAAATTTATATGCAAGTTAACTTTATGTTTACTTAATACCCAGTCCTGGTTTGATTAATAAACTTTTGAACTGAATAAAGCGTAACATTTCCGATTATTAAAATGATCATCTTCGGCCTTCCCCTTATATTTGAATACTTTTATGATTAGAATATATATATGTAACTGGTAATCCATGGACTTCAGCATAATTTTCCAGAAAATTCTTTACTGCTTCTACAACATTTTTATCAATCACCGTCTTAGTTTCCATTGAGGCAACCTTTTAATATTGCCATGAATTCTTAGCAGAAGACCATTGTTTATCAGATGATTTCTAATATTTTCATAATAAGTTCTAGCATATTGAGATATGTTTTTTGGCAGAGTAGTGTATTGTGTGATCCCACTGTTAGAATGTTCTTTTATTAGATCTAATTTTCTTTTAAAGCATCTACTAATGCTTGTTAACTCACCATCCACCGCTTTAAGTTGGGACATTAAAAATATGTCTTGTTCTGATTTAAAAAGTTCTTGAAGAGCAACTACATTTACAACCTATCTCCAAGAAACACATGGCTTTTTCATATTCAGTGGAACCATTATATTTATTATTTTTCATTATTACTTTTCATATGCATTCATCCCTATATATAAATCTTATGTTCATTTTGTAGTTTATAACTTATAAATTTACCAGATAGGAATTTCTTGTTAAAATATTTACATGAATAACAGCATTATAACAAATTTTTTTTGATGTATTGAAATTAAAGGCAAAGGAAAAATATTGAAATACACAAAAATACATTCTTTTTTCTGTACCTAGAAAAGAGAAAGTAAACTGATAATAACTTTCTAATGTTCTGATAATCATTTTATGTTCAAATTCTTTGTTTCCAAACTTTAAAAATTATTTGTCTTATAATTTGTTGTAAAAAATATATATATATATACAAATTTTAAGATAATAATTAAAATATGCCATTAAGAGTTCCAAACAATTACTTGAAAATGCTTATGAAAACCAGATACGTTGAAGAGTTTCTTTAGCTGTAGGACGCAAATCAGGGTTCATTGTTGTAGTAAATATCTCAAAATCATGAGCTTCTTCAGATAATGGACATAAAAGCTTACTAAGTAGCTTTCCTATCATGTAAATATCTGCATTTTTTGTATATATACGTGTTTCAATTGTCTCAGGTGCCCAATTTGCTAATGGATCAAAATTTACTCTTTCACCATCAATGCCAGCACACTAGAGGAAAAATTTTAAAATAAATACTTTGTTCAAATATTGATAATAAGAGAGACCAGAAAGAATGATAATAATAAATTTATTTACCTCCAAATCAATTAATATCCAATTACCATCAACCAATTTCATAATATTAGGCCACCGAAATGTCATGGTGAACATAATCTAAGTTACATATTTTCACACAACATACTAAAATTTCATCAACCAATCAAAATATTTTATGTAGAATTTAATCTAACAAAAAA
>CAUDNR010001335.1:107335-128231 GCA_958430865.1 Entrophospora sp. SA101 | reverse complement strand
TTTACGGCATATAAAAAGTGGTTGCAATTACCTTTGCGACCACTTTTGCAACCATACTTATTCCTTTTTTGGATTACTGCACTAGTCTTTACTTCTTATGGTCTTTTGGCTCCTTTTACACTGTAGAATTATAAAATATTTTTCAAAGCATAAAGTTATGTAAAAAAAGTTTAATGAGAAATAAGTAATAGAAATATATTTACTTTTTTTGAATGTTTGAAAGTGTTATTCATCTAACTTCCTAACCATTCACATTACTTTGGTAGTATATAGAATAAAGGTAGGGAAATCAAAGGCATGTAAAGTTATATTATCAGCGACGTCATGATTTATATATGTTGTGAAACTAATGCCGATCATTTTATAAAATTAAACACCCGCGCTTTTTTGATTGCCATTTTTAGATCCTTTTTGTTTGTAATGTTATTATTTTTTAATAATAAGCTCTAACGTTTCTCAATAGACAGCCAACACAAGATAACTCCTATCGAGATTAATATAAACGTCTAACAAAACCAGGATTGACAATGTCAGTTAGTGTATTAGTTATATATGAGAAAATGAAAAAATAAACTTACATACAGTTTTAGATGGTGATGTTTGTGGTATGGTATTAAGATGGAATTGAATATCATTAACATGCTCAAAGACAAATACACAGTATTAGGTTTCCATAATAAGGATGTAATGATGCAAAATAAGATGAAGATATGATTAATTAACCCATTAGATCTCAAATGGAGAAATTAAGTATCAACAATGCAAAAATCTAATACAGTAAATTGGTTGCAACTGAAAAGCAAATGGTGTGTACACACATAAAGAAGTGATGGAGCAGTTCATTTTCAAAATGTGAGGAATATCTATAGATGAAGTGGTTAAATGTAAGAACGGCTATAATAAAATATGGACAGATACTATCAACCCCTCACAGATAAAAATACTATCAATTTTCAAAAATATTGACAAAACTCATGAAAAAAATTAGAAAACTCATTTGGAGAATTTTGTGCAGGAAAAAATAAGATCTATTGTTGCTGCTATGAGCTCAAATTACCCCAATGTTCACCTTGTGCTTAGCATAATCATTAAAAGAAAAATAATACTTGTATTTGATGACACACAATGTATAGTGAGGCATGTTTTAATATTAATGAAAACAGAAAAAAATTGAAAACAATTTTTTTATGGTGGCTTTGTTATGAATATATCAAATTCATCACTATTGAATTCAGATAATAAATTAGTTGGTGTCATGCACTTAGTTAAAGCAGAGTTAGCACTCCTATTGGACTGAACACATCCAAGTCCAATGCATCATTGGACATATCAATGGACGTAATATGATTGTGCCATAAATTTGTAAAAAATTTTTTGATTAATGAAAATATTAAAATAAAAATTTTGGTTTTATTATCTAGAGTTTTGGATAAGGTGGTGTGGGGAGTTCTTTTACAAATAAACTACTTGAATTCCGTTTTACACTGTTGTCATCTCCAGGATGAACATTATTAGCAAAGAATTGATAAAATAAACATCAATGTCAACATTTAAAAACTTTCTTCATTTAAGATTGTTAGGTTCAGAATATTTTCATATTGATATTCTGACCTAAAATGTGGACAACTCCTAAGATGTCTTCTTTTTGTATTAGTGAACTTATTAGCAATTGAACCTTCATAACCAAGCATATTTTTACATGGATAGCAAATTGAAAACTTATTTGACTTGCTTGCCTGTTCATTTAAAACCATTACTTATGGTGTCAAGCAATGCTTTGGTTTTCCACCAGAATGTGTCATTTTAAGATATTTTTTATTTAGGTAATGATTTACATAAATGGACCAACAAAGCTGCGCAAAAATTACCCATGGACAACTTGGACATATATGTCTAATGGTCCAATGAGAAGGTCATTGGATAACTCTGGGTTAAAGAGTTGTCAGTAAAAACAAAAAATCAAGTTAGTATTGTAAAATCATCTTCAACTTTGAAGAAAGAGCCAATACAAAAAGTGGATAAATTGATTGATAACAAGCATATTTTTTATTCACTGCTTATTAAACGAACAGAAAAGTTTCATGGTGGTTTTTATTTTGGTTTCATGGTTGTTGTACAAATTAATTTGCAAAAAAGACAATTCCATTACTCTGGTTTAGATACGTACAAAAGTGTTAGGATTTCAAAACTGGAAATTTAAAAATTATTGAATACAAAATATTTAATTAGATGATGATTGATGTCGAAATATGTGGCTCGATTGACAATTAGACAGCAACAATATTCTCTTTATTTTAAAAATAGCATGTACGCGAGCTTAAAAGGTTTTGTGGAAAACAAAATCTGAGACAATGGAAAAAACCAAAGGGATTAATTTAAAATAGAAGCCTTTAATTACGTGTAAATTTGTACACCATCTGACTGCTACTACCAAAGATACATGTTTGCTGGCTTAATTATAATGGCGATATATTATAAACAGTTCCGCTGTAAATATAAATTAATCGAAAGCAAAGTATCAAGCACGAACAATAGACCCTCTCCATACGATAAGAAATAAGAGTGGAATCACACAGATATGAATCATTTCGTAGTTATGTATGTTAAGCTAATTAGAAACATGATCGATGAAGATAAAACAGACCATAAAATTAAAAATTTGAACCCCTTTTTTTACAATGTATAAGCTGCAGTTTCAAATAAATAAGCGTTTATATATTAATATGTATTTTTGTTTCCGTATATAGATAATTAGATAAAAAGGTTCATGTGGCATAATCGATAACAACAAACAACTTATAAAAAAAAAATTGCCAACTAAATTTGCTAAAGCTAATTAATGAAACAATCTTTTTTCCGTAATAAATATCTCAACATGTCCAAGGACTACTGTTATCGAAAAAAAAATTTTTTTTTTGTGAAATAACTAATGAATTATTAGCTTGAAGCAATCAATTGATTTGATCGATAATGACAAAACAAATGACAATAAAGAAGAAAATGTGTTTCCCTTATAAAATGTGTTTCCCACTCTCAGTGCATAAAACACAATGTTTAACCTTGTCATACATGACCGTAACCATAGACGAAAATATGTTTGTCCCGGGACAAATCTATGTCGCAATGAGTAGGCTTCTTCCTGAGATTCTACAGGAATATTATGATTGTTTAAAAATTGATAGGGTGTCGTAAAAGATTAATGTGATCAATCAAGTAGGTTCAGGTCAGTTGGTCAGACGAAATCAATCCTGTACTTAATAATGATAATAAATAGTAAAAGCTCATATTGCACTCCTCCCACTCGTAAACTTGTTAATATTTAACATTTTGAAAAGAGAAAAGAGCGTAGCAAAAAAAAAATATGAAACGAGCAATGTTAAATCTAGCACATAGACACGCAATTGCCAACTTGCATTTTTGAATTATACATTATTTGTAATAAGTTTTTAAAACAAACAAAATATGATAAGGTAGAAATTGTGTTCCTATTATTTTTATTTGTTGAATGTTCATGATTTCCTTGATTAGATTATCTAATACTAAGAAATAAATGTTACCTGACTAATATAGTGCTTTCTATTTATATTTTTTTTAATAATTTAAAAATAAATCATCGCACAGATCATTTTTTCCTAATAATATTCACCATAGTAAAATGAATTCTTCATTTAAACTACTAAATTTATTAGTAATAAATAATGTAACAATTATAGTGTAACAAACTTCACTCACTATCAAATATCAAATCGAAATTTATTATGTTGGGGATTCAAATTCAAATTCATGCACAACACATATACAAAGAAGTTATTTAATTCTGAAAACATTTTACAACAGAAAAAATGATAATTGAACCCATTAAAATCATAAAATCATTACAGAGAGCTCTAAAAGTTTTAAAACTTCCATCTAATTAACATGTTGGAACATTCATTACTTGGCTGGAATGGTGGGTTTTCATGCGTGTTTTTGTCATTACTATGGCAATAGTAGTTTTCAATCTAGTGTTTTGATGAATTGAATGTATAGTAATAGGAGGAATTATTAAAAATTTATTAGCAGTAATGATCGGCGTAGCAATAAAATTATCCAATCATAGAAAAGAAGTTATTTAATTCTGAAAACATTTTACAACAGAAAAAATGATAATTGAACCCATTAAAATCATAAAATCATTACAGAGAGCTCTAAAAGTTTTAAAACTTCCATCTAATTAACATGTTGGAACATTCATTACTTGGCTGGAATGGTGGGTTTTCATGAATCAATTGGAAACAATTCTCGTTAATAGATTAATATTAACTGATTTATTGTGGTGTATTGAATAGTGAACACAACCATCATCTTTGATTTAAAGTGATTGTCAGATAAATTTTTATCACAATATCAAAATAAGTATATAATCAGCTTTATTTTGCAAGCCACCCAAGAGAATCAGACGATCTTGAAAATTGTATTAAAGCAATTAAATCATGCATTTCTCAATCTTGGGAAAGTAAAGATATTCGAATCCTGTTAATAAATTAAATGAAAATTATTTATTCTAATAATGATTTAATTCGAAATAGTGAATGAAAATTTAATGAAATTTCTTATTTGGATGAACATTCGTTCAGACAATTGATTATCTACCAGAAAATATATTTAATTTCATTAATGTGATGATAACAGAGTGAAATTACAATTAAGGATTTTATTAAAAAATTTTTGGAGTGCCATTTGCAATTTACCGTTATTACCATGGTAATTATTTGGAACATTGAATTTTATTTGGAGGATTTATCGGCAAGGTATAAAAGCTCTGAATCATAAATGATTGCCTAAGAAAATAAAGTGATGCCAAATTTTTTACTATATAGAACAATGAAAAAAAATATTGCAGAGAAGCATTATTTATTTAAAGAACATACACTTTTTTTATAAATAAATAAATAATTTTTATTTTAATACTCTGATTTATCGTCTTCAGTTTGGAATGTTCTCTATCAAGATCTGGCCGAGGATTCGTCTACACATCCTCAAAATTTTTTACTATATAGAACAATGAAAAAAAATATTGCAGAGAAGCATTATTTATTTAAAGAACATACACTTTTTTTATAAATAAATAAATAATTTTTATTTTAATACTCTGATTTATCGTCTTCAGTTTGGAATGTTCTCTATCAAGATCTGGCCGAGGATTCGTCTACACATCCTCATGAGATTTCTAAGGAAGTAAAAAACAGAATTCGTATCATGTTGGTTGGATGTATAAGATCCTGATACCATGCATGATTTACATGTTAACAATGGAGTTAAGGTGCAAAGTTTGAATGAATTGAACGAATATTTTATGAGTTATTATAAATTTATTACATATTTATTACATTAAACACTTAAATTTTTAATAAATATGTTCCATCGGTCCATGATTGTAAGTTATTCGACTAGAGACATTGGAACTAGAGTCCATTCAGAACCAACGTAACACTGGAAAATCTACCATTTTTTAATTGTGATTATCAAAAATTTTTTTTCTTTTTCTGGATGTACCTTGAATAAAAGGAACATTGGTGGAAAACCTTCGCATGATTTTTATGAGTTTATTGTGCTAAAAAAGGATATTATGGTAACGAAAGCAATTGTCTGCAAAGTTTGTAAAGCTTGTATTAGTGAAAAACTTTTCACATGAGGAAAAATCAGTCAAATCAAGAGTTGCCTCGCTAGTTGGAGAATGATGATTGAAAACTTTTGGTTTGAAGAATTAGTCAATGAAACTTATAATGATAGTAATAATGGGAGTGATGGTGAAGAAGAAGATGATTAAAGTTGGTGTCTGCAATTAGTCGCAACCTAGGTTACAACATCTTGATTTGCAACTAGTTCCAGACTCTTGTATTTACAGCTCTTGTGTTCTATCCCAAGTTGCAACGTCTTAGTTGCAGGCGCCAACTTTAATGATTGAATGATTAGTTAAAATTTTTGTCAAGATGTGAGATTCATCCAACTGATAATAAAGAAGTAAAATGAAAGTTAAAAAGATTATTTGAACCAATCAACTGAAATTTTTGTTAATTTTCAAATAATAACAATAACCAGGTAATAATATTTTAATATTTAATATTTTTATAAAATATTTATTGGTTCCGTGGTTGATTGTTCCATTGGTTCCACAGTATTACATTGGTGTGTTTTCGAAAAATGTCACGAGCACTGGAACACTTTTCTAGTTCCTAATTAAATTTTAATATTTTTATTGTTATTTCATAATGTTTTCCGATCAACATTTATAAAGCATGTGCTTTACAAAAGTATGATTCTTTCTCAAAACCCATTGTCATTTTAGAACTTACTCGTTTCAAGTAGGTTTTAATAACTTGATGTAATTTATTTTTGCTTTAGATTGAAAAGTGAATGTAATTTTTGTAAGCCAATCCAATTACCATTGGATGTATTGAACCTTTGGATTTATACCAAATCCTAGGTAGATTTAATTTAGTTCATTACAGAGACTTTGATTTGCTTTATGGAACAATAAACCAGGTGTCATTAATAACATTTAAATTCGCCAATTTATATGTTGTAAACCATGCGATAAACCGCATTGCAGTAAATATACATTGGATGATGAAGAAAAGATTAGCTTGCAAATTTTTAGTTTATAACATAGTATAAAATTATGGATCTCTAATTATACCAGAAGAGCATGTATTTTTTTGTAGGTCAAAAAATAACCCGTGGATTTATTAGAGGTCACATGCAAAGCTATTGAAGCTTCATTGCCTTAAACGGAAAGATCATTTTTAGTCGAGCTTAACCATTTAAGGATGTAACGGTCTAGGCCTAATTTAGGCGCGGTCAAGCATGTTTGACAATTAGTAATAGTAATACTAGAAAATTAAATGCAGTTTCAAAAGCCTTTTATGGCTTCATTAATTGAAACGGTAGGCCCGCTTATTTTTGGTTGAGGACTAGTTTGTTAAATCTGCGTTTTGTTCAGCAGTAATATATAAGCGCCTTTTAGAAAAAGATGAATGAATGATACGATGGTCGTTGAGACATTTTTATAAAGGTTCGAGTTGAAGAATTATTAATTTTCTAGTATTAACAATTTAACAATTCGCATTGTTTATTAAAAAAATAGATGGATAGAGAAGAAACCTTACTAAGTGAATAATAATCATTATCTAATATTATATAATAAAAAATAAACAATTATCCATCCTTTTATATCATTAGTTAATCTATATATTTTTAGTTTAGTCTACAATACAGAATGCGAATTCATTGTAACGCAATCTGTAATTGATATGTGAAACGAGAAAGATGATTATTATTAATTAATTAATCAAAAAGGAGACCCAAGCATTTGTTACACGTTACATATTAATTAAATAAAGTTTTATTTGTTACATGAATTTAAAGTTGTATTAACTTTTAGTAATTTCAGGCTCCTCCTCATAAAATAATATCCATAAATGTTATTCACTATTTCGGAGGTTTATTGGTCCCGGAAGAAAAAATTAAAAGCAATATTTAATATTCAAATAGCGGTCATGAGTGGTAAATTTGAATTTTATTGTGATCTACTGATCACATCAGTGATCAGCGACTGGTTGGTTTTTGCAAATAATCAAAATTGCACGGCCTAAATAATAAAATATTTGGCTACACTAATGCTGGTTAACGGTAGTAACAATAATAATGTTCTTTCTAATTCATGCTAAATTCTTTGTAACCCCCAAAAAGTACTTTTTGAAATTAAAAAAAAATCAATATTTATTTATTTTTAGAAAATAAAAAAGAAAAAGGGTTCCAAATAAAACCAGTTTTTATTATAAAGAAAAAATTAAGTCGATTTTTTTCATACACAGAAAGATACCATGTGGCCTGGACCAAAACTCAAGCAAATATATAAATACGTTTTTTTTCTCTTAAAATGTTTAATAAATTGTAAATTGGAATTTACAAAAATGACAAAAAAACCACATTTCCCGTCAATTTCTTTTTTAAAAAAAAAGCACAATAATAATAATAATAATAATCACAATCACAATCACAATCATAATCATAATAATAATAATAATAATAATAATAATAATAATAATAATAACCATCGTCATCACCATCATCATCATCATCATCATCATCATCATAATATGGAGAGTGTACGTGCTATACTTGGAAAACTAAATATATTTTCGCATGAAAAAATAGAAGGTCATTGTAGTAGTAGTATTAGCAGTAGTAACGACGATGTTGATAACGATAAAGATAACAAGAATTCCAGTAATAACTTATATTTAAGTAGTGACGAGAATGAATTGGCTAGATTACAAACATTTCATTTCTTTACTAAGGAATCTTGGAAAAATTTATTTACTGCTCCAATCGAAGATCTACTTTTGAATAGTGACGAAGCAAAAATTCTTGATATTGGGTAAATATTAAATTAAATTAAATAAATAAATAAATTTTTTCTCGAGAAAAATATGTTAATAATATAACAATAGATGTGGCACAGGCACGTGGACAATGGATATGGCAACCACATATACGAAACCAAATTATATAGGAATAGACAAACTCCCATTATTTCCTACGGAAATCAAACCAAATCATGTCGAATTCAAGCTTGTCGATGTCTTGGAAGGATTACCTTTCAACGACAACACGTTTGATTTTGTTTACATGCAACACATGAAATTTCATCTTAGAGAAGATGATTATTTGGATCTTTTGAATGAAATAATTAGAGTAGTGAAACCTGGTGGTTGGATGGAAATTTTAGAGTTTGACAAAGAGTTTCTTGATTCGGGTCCAATAGATAGTTCCATCCATCAAGAAAGTATGTGTGTGTTATATACGAATGTGTGTTATTTTATTATATCATTTTTCACAATTAAACATTTTATTTTTTTAATAGTTAAAAAAGGCATATACGAAAAATATAAAATAAATTTCGATCTTTTTCCAAAGATTAAATCAGCATTAAAACAAATGCAACAAGATGGTAACATTCAATACATCAATGATTTCGAAAACAAATTGGTGATAGGTAAATGGGGTGGCAAAATTGGCGAAGTATTTTTGGAGAGTTATAAAATGTATCTAATAAATTTTAAAGATTTATTTACCGAATTAATATTATCGTGTGATAATAATAGTAATAGTTTTAGCGAAATTAAATCTATGGTTGAAAATAATTATGAAAAACTTCTTGAAATAATTGTTAATGAATTCAATCAGTGTAATGCTTACTGTTATAATTTTAAAGTCATTGCTCAAAAGAAATGCTAAATATTAATATTAGCGTTTTTTTATCATGAACTATTTATTTATTAATTTGTATATATAATGAGCGTAGAGGATTTTGGTTTATAATATTAATTTGTGTATATCTTTGTAACTTTTTTTTTTTTTTTTTCCTGGCGATTCTAAAAAAAAAAAAAAAATAAAAAATAATAATAATTTAGAGCATAATTCAAAGACCTTTATTATGATTGGTGCAAATTTTAAAAGAATGTATGTGATCTTTTTAATATAATAGAGTCTTACTTTATTCGTGATTATCATTATTAAAAATGCATGCAAACTGCATTGTTATAAAGAGTTCTTTTTAAATAACAATGTTTCAAGTTTTCGCATTAAGGTTTAATGACGTTACCGAGTTCTCAGAGCTCGGACCTCGATAACTTATCATTTTAGTAAAAATATATTTTATTTTGAAGCATTAATTAATTTATTGAATGAATGAATGGTGAATAATTGAATGAATGAATGGTGAATAATTGAATGAATGAATGATAAATAATATAATGAATAATGAATAATGAATGATAGAATGAATGAGCAGGAGATCTTCCATTCAATTTTCGAGAAATGAAATGCATGAATGGAAGTTTCTTCAAAAATAATAAAATATCTATGGTTTAAATTTTTAAAAAAGAAAATAATTAACTTAATTGCATGTCTTTTTAACAAGTAAAATTCGTTATGCTAAATCGAAATCATCCTATAGCCGACTCGTGCAGCAGTGGGTTAACTTAAGTCCCCTCCCTCTTCCTAAAACCTCAGGTTTTCTTCATTCATGTTCCTTAGATTTCGGGCAGCGTTTATATCACAATTCCAGAGGGTTTGGCACACATGTCCACATGCCCGTAATAGTCGATGTTTGTCGCATATTCTGCTAGTTCTAAACTGATAATAATATAATTTTTACTCCAAGTCTTTTCCTTAACTTCCACATCAGCTGATTTGCTGGACAAACAACATGTCCTTTAGAACTTGATAAGAATGGTGGCTGTGATTATAAAATGGAAAAAATAAATTAATATACTAAATAATATAAAATCGCATCATAAAGATATGTAGTATTTACCAAACAACAGTTTCTCTTCATTATTGGTAATCCTCCTACACAACTTATCCATCGCCTTTTGTTTGCCAATATAGTTTGACAATCTTGACCTTCTCCAACATTTTTCTTTATAAAAGTCAAGTAAATCATCTATATAAAAAAGTGTTTCAGAGAAACAGAAGGAACAAAAGGCGTTGATGATAATTATTATTATTTATTACATTCGCTTTCATTACCATTAAATTTATCATCATCGTTAAATTCATTCTCATCACTAAATTTATCATCATTATCATCATCATTGTGTCCTGAGCCATTAATGTCAGGTTCCGAAGATCAAACAAATATATTAATATGTTTTGAAAACTGTTATCTGCCGTGTCCATACAATAACTATTTTTATCAAGAGATAGGACTAGTAAAGTATTTATGGATTGGGAATCACATCATTTTTTCTAATGGTGGGTGATGTTATGGATTGGATCCGTCTTTTTATCAAGTCAACGTAAAAACCCACAGCAAAATAAACATCGCTCTAAGTGTCGCGTATTTTGAAATGACATAATTCTTTTCTATAATAATAAATGATGAAACTCGGTAATAAATTTTTTTTTTGAAATATTTATATTTATTTATTTATCAACAAATATTTGATTTCAGATTTCTGTGTGCGAGTGATATTACAATAAGTTATGTGGAGCTCAAGGTATATATATGTATTATATATTCATAAAAACGTAATTAAATCATTTTATCTAACTGTTTTTTTTTTTCACTTGGAGGAGCATACGCAATATATGGTCACATAAGTTCTGATGATGATAAATTCTGCAAATAAAATCTCAGGATTTATGATCAAGACATTTTTTAAATATCCAAGTCGTTTTTCTGATCGATTATAACCTTGTAATTTAGCAAACTGTTTGGTATCTATTTTCCTAATTTAAAAAATTTTTTTAGTTAAAAAGAAAAAGAAATTAAAAATTACCAATCCAATTCAACATATGCCCGAAGCATGTTCATTTCTTCATATAACTGGCCAGGTACAAGTATCAACCAAGGAAATTTCTCTTTTGTTTTGGCTAGCATGATGGTATGGAACACCATCGCATGCCACAGATATCCATTTACGGATTTCTTCTTTAATCCTTGAAATTTTTTCAATGTGAAGAAGAATTTTTTCAACGCTCGCTATTGAATTAGGATTAATATTTAAAGGATCAGGAACTTTAACACCCGAATCAGCAACTGGTTGCTTGTAATACTGATTCTGAAAGTAGAAGAAGCTCTTGGTTCACTTTCAAAATTATGTGATTTAAAGATGAGAGGCTTTTCATAATTATCTGATGTGTTAACTTCCTCAATTATATTTTGCTTTCGCAATTCCTCCAGTATAGGTAATTTAACATTACAACTTTGCTTTCAATTTTGAATGTTTTGTTTATTATAATTAGGACAGTATTTGTAAATCTATTGTTTGATTCATTATTTTCTACATATATAACGTTGGTTGAATTAATTTTTCTTTGCATAATAGACCAAGGATCTCTGAAAGTATATAATTTTTTGTCAATTTCTTCTTGATTCAGGTGAAAGTTCAAAGTTCTTTGTATTGTCGTTCATTAAAAAAGATATATACCCAAGGGTTATTTATATGTTGTACTTTATTACTGGGTTCCATATTGAGTGCAACAAAACTGATAACGATACGAAAAAATAGCTTTATTAAATCCATGATCAAGGTAGTTCTTTTGCCCTTTTTGCTCATTGTCAAAGCAGTAGATGATAATACATTTGGCAAAGCTTCTTCCACATCTGATAATTATTCCTAGAGGTCTGTATAGGCCATTATAATAATCGAATCTGTGTCCAACCCGAACTCACATCAAATCATAATTTCCAAATCCTATTTTTTTTCATTATACATTATATATATTTATCAGATAATATAACATTTAACATATTATTATATTATACCAAGGTTATAATAGAATATTAAAAAATAAAGCGCACCTCGCAACACAAGTATACTGTCTATTGTTTATGGATTTAAAGAAGTTGATTGATAGTTAATCCTGTTGCCTGTTTTTCTCTCACTTGATGCACTAGAAGATGGAATTGAAAGATAGTAAGCGTTTAATATTGCAAGCTTTGGATATTGGTGTTGATTATCATTCCATCATTCTAATATAACCAAATCTATATCCTTTTGTATTTCAATAATAAACACCGACCAATCTCACCTATATTATTTTCATCTTCATCGCTTAAATCGTAATATTGACTAATAAATAATTATTTACAATGAACATCATTGTATGATACAATTTTTTACACAGTGTAAATGTTGAGTGTAAGTATCAACCCGAGTCCAACCTGCAACGCGGTCCGGTCCGGGTTGGGTCACATTGCAGGCCTCTAATTCTTCTAGACATTTTTTGAAAGTAAAAATAACTTCCATCAGATGTAATATGATTATCAATATTTATAACTGTTTTTGATCTTGTTAAGGAATATTTTATTGCTGATGCTACAAGATTAATAATTCCTGAGACATATCTTCCATGACGTGTTCCATAGATTGCATTAACCACCACTACATGTTTAAAAGTTTTTTATCTTCATGTTGATTTTGATTTTACTTTCATTGAATGTAAGTGTTTCTATAAGCTTTACAATAACTAGATTTCGTTTTAACTAAATCAAACCTGATCATTCATTAAATTAATGATAGCATCATATAAGTTGTTTCGTTCATGCTTAGCAATTTCAATAATTAATTCTACTCTTAATTGTTGATCATTGAGTGGTGCACTTATTTTTTCTTTTAGTTTATAATAATTTGCATTTTGCATTTCTAAATCTTTTATTATTCGTTCATTTACACTTATGATATCAACATTGATTCTTTTTGGTTTTTGCTAATTCCAAAAAAAAGATCTTCTCGTGTGACATGTCCTGCAAATAAATCAATGGTCCTGAAAATTTTCGAGTGAAAAAATTTCGAATTGAATGATTGTGCTCTTCATACAGTCAGACCTCCATAAATGCACCCCCTTGGGACCAAGAGACAGCGTGCATTTATGGAGGGTGTGCATTTATGGAGAGAAGCAATTTCATTGGTCACAAATGATACACAATATTTTAAATACAGTAATACTAAAATAACTATCCATTGTAGTTTGTTTTGATGAATTGACTTTTTTTATATTGATTTATCTTTCAATTTTATTAACCAATTTTATTTGTTTGTAGTATTATTTTTCTTGCTGTAATAAAAATGAATGTACAGTTTCAAGACCTTTAATGCTTCCTCAAGGCTTAATGTCATCTTCTCAAAATTGTCAGCAGGTACATTCATTTTATTTTTATATATTTCTGCAAGTTCTTTGATTATTTTATCATCTGGAACCTCATAGACAATATTTTCTTCAGGGATATTCAAAAATTCATCAACTTGCATTTTATGAAAGCATTACATATTGGAAATTATCCAATCAAATCAAAAAATTTGCCGATGATTTCTAAATTTATCCTAGTTACACGATGAATTTTATACATTAGTCACGTGGGGTGCATTTATGGAGGGAGTTATCATATGAGTGGGACTAAAAAAATACCGTGCAGTGCAGAGTATGGAGGGTGCATTTATGGAGGTCTGACTGTATATTAATATTAGTATGAGCCTTTTCTGAAACATCTTATTTTTTTATATACAAGTGTAACCAATCAATTCAATTAATGATTTTTTTTTAAAAAAAATGTTTCCTTTTTAAATAACAATAATAAAATTAACAAAAGAGAGAGGTCATGTCACAAAGGGTCAATACACACAGCATAAGCCACTAGCAAGAGCTCCACTCTCTCATTTGCTGGACTTTAATTACACATTTAAGTAAGTCACATGGCTTTGACATTGCATGTCTTACCCCGAGATGAGTACTAATAATGAAAAAATCAGCCTTATATGCCAACTTTTTTCAAGTTGTGCAAAAATGGGAATACATTTCATTGGATAAATTCTATTCATAATTTTTTATTGTGCAATCCTGTGTATTCAATAGAAAAGTAAAGTGGTTATGAGTTTTTGTGGAAGTTGTAGAAGTAACTGTTAAAGACAAGATTTATGAAACTTCCAAAGCAAGTTGTAAAATATACTGATGAATGTTTATCAATTATTCAATAGTTTGTATAGGTATGATCAAAGTAAATATTAAATACAAGATCTATGGTACTTGGAAAAGCCAAACAAATGTTTATCAATTATTCAATATGTATATAGGCGGGTTTGATTGAGTCAAGATCTATGAAGCTTGCAAATTAAGTTTTGCAAAATGAATGTTTATTCAATAACTATATAGGTGGGTTTAAGGTTGTGGGCGAAACCTCCTTAGTAATTGCTGAAACCACAGCAATACTATATTAAATCTTATCAAAAATCCTGTTGAAACTATGCTGAAATGGCAAAACCTCAAAATGCACTCACCTCCCAAAAGTCATGGACCACTTTTTTGAAAACCAATTAAAATTTTATCAATTTATTAACTACATGTGAAATTTTTACAGTATATTCCTGAATCATTTGTTTATGTTTGTTATGATTTTCATCGCTGAATAAAGAGTTACATGGAAGTTTTGTTATTGTGTTTGTTTTGAACTGTTAAAATTTTGATCGTCACATTTTTTTAAATGGAAGTTGTATATATTTTATTATTGTAAAAAAAAACAAAAAATTAATTTATTTAATTTATAATTTATAATAGTTGTGTTGATAATTTGATTGGTGGAATAGAACCTCTGACTAGCTATATTTCTGGCATTCTAGAAAATCGTTGGCCTTCTTTGTTCAGGAAATTAACATCCATTGAATTTCCTAAACAACACATAAAAAAATTATTTCCAGCATTTACAATGTTGGTAATAAATTTTAACAAATTAGCCAATCTCCACAAAGATAATAAAGACTTAAAGAATGGATTATGTTTGTAGTTCCATTAGGAAGTTTTTCTGGTGGAAAGTTGGTGTACCTAAATTGGATTTATTATTTCAATTAAAAAGAGGACAGATCATTTGCTTTCAAAGTGATCTATTACAACATGACAATTTGAAAACCAATGGTAACAGGCATTCGCTAGTATTTTTTAAATCATCAACTTTGTTTTCAAAAGCCAAAAAAATTTTAATATTTAAAAATGTAAAAAATTGTATTTTTTTTTTTTTTGTTAATAAAATATAAATTAATAAATTAAATTTTACATTACTAGAGTGATCGCATGCGAGGAAAATACTCTGTCCCAAAGCTTTGCGAGTATACCTATTCTTTGATCACTCTAGCCAATTATTAATTATTTAATAATTTTCATTGTGATCTTCTCTTTATTTATCCGTTCCTGGATTGAATCATTCATATACAAATATCATATAATAAAATTTACAAACCAATTGTTATCAATATTAATTATAAACGCACTCATTCTTGTTCAAGCTTTTATAAATGGCATAAGTTCTGAAACCGAGGGTTACTCATCATATAAAATACATAAACAAGACTATTTGTACAAATAACATTGAATAAATAAATGTGTTTAATGTGTTTATAATTTTAAAAAAAAATATATAAATGATTTCTTACATATGGTGGCGGCATAAAAATTTTTAGTATCCTTTTTTTCTTGCTTCCTCTCAAAAAAAAACCATCACCTAAATTAAATAAAAATATTAATGACATCTAAAAACTTTAGATACGGTGATTTCCTATATTAAAAATCCACATTAAAATCTTGTTTTTGAATTAAATCAATATCAAAAATCAAATAGGTAGAGACACACATGAGATTAATTCTAGAAAACAAGCCACATTAGAAAAATAAATATACTTTTTATTTTTAATAGAAAATACATACCGTACCAAAAAGTCAGTATGTACTTTTCTTCAGCATGGTGCTTACTTGCCTTCGGTACAATACACTTTCTACATACCGATTTATTTTATTCGAATGATAAACATCAACCCAATAAATTAATTGATTTTAAAGATTGATGCAAATAATCCTTTAAATTAGTTCTATACAAACACAAACACAATTCAAATCTCTCTTATGCTAATAATTCAACAAGTGATTTAATGACATTCGAGTTAAATAATGTTTAAAGTCATGGATACAAAATTTTTTACTTTAACCGGTATTTAACCAGTTTTTAGTCGGTTATGGGAACTGAAACTCCGGATTTCTACCAATATTCAAAAAAATGATACATTGGTAGAGAAAAAAAAAAAAATAAAACTGAAAGAATATTTCAACAATTTTAGAAAACATATTAAAATTAAAAATTCAAATGAATGGACAATGAGGGTCAGAAACTCATTGAATTGAAATATTGATAAACGTAAAAAGTGGATGAGAAGCATACTTATTTTGATTATTATTATAGAGATAATGAAATAACAATCAAGGACTTTGTAAACAAGGAATTTTCTTTGTTTTTTATTTCTAATAATATCCGTTCAATTCCCTCAGCTATAGATGGTTTGAAACCTATGCAACGTTTTAAAAAAGTTGGTCAAAGAGATCTGGATTATCAATCCATATGTGGACTAAATTGGTGACATGATCAAAGATAATTATATTGAAGGTTTTAAGAATAATTCTGTAAATGAAAGTGCTTGTTTTGAAATGTTAACAGATGAAGAGGGTTGAAAAAATTGGACCAGAGAAAACATTTCATTTAAACAACTGTCAACATCAAACATGATAATTCTGGTCAAATATGAACACCGGAGGATATATTGAGTGAGTTTTTAATGAAAGATTAAACCTTATGTAAGTTATTGACATACTTATTTATATGTATATATGTTGTTTAAATTCCAAATAATATTTTAGTTTATCGATTTATTCTAATATATATATTTATAATTATAGTTGCATTTGAATGTAGTGTGTTTATTTGGTCAAAAGATCTCATCACATTAGAAAATGCATGGGATGAATACATTGATTGACAAAGAAAATAGAATAATACGTTTATCTTTTATCAAAACCTCAGTCGATGATAACAGAAAGTTCAAGTACAAACAACCCAAAGTTGATATTTTGACTAACAATAACAAATTGAATATTATGGATGCTGGTAATATGACCAACCGATAAAGGAAACTCAATATTAATCAAGAAACGAGAATTCATAGACAATGATAAAGCCACATCCAGCAAAAGAAGATCAAAGGATGTTTAAATATAAATTCAGAAAATATTTAATTTTATTAATATTATTTATATTTATTTATTTATGATTATTATTTGCATTTTAATAATGTAGTATTGCTAATATTAATATAGAATTGTACTTGTTTGTCACCAAATATTTACGAGGGATTTTGATTTGGAGCAAGTGCTATAACTGTAAATTGCAAATTTCCAACTTCTCGTTCCATAAATTCTTTTTTAATCACTTTGGTAGCATCCTATTCAGTCATTTAATTCATGAGAGGATTATTTATTTATTATATAGTGAATATTTATGCCCTCTCAAATTATCAATTAATTAACAAATATATTTATATTCACAAACCTGTAATAAATCAGTAGATGGTCCATGACTGATGGGAAATGGCTTTCTTCCATCCAACTCATAAAGTGTTCCATTTTTTACAATAAAACACGTAAAATGTAAATTTACATCTTCATGCTCACCTGGCACCTAGCATAATGAATTACAAAAAATTTATTCCAAAAATTAAATGAGAAAATTTTTTTATGATTTTTTTTTGAGAATTACTTACTCGAGTCTGACCAGATAATGCTTGACTTTGATGAATTTTTGCTAATTCTTCATCTTCTTCTAAAACTTTAGCTCGCTCATCTGGTGTCAAATCTTTACTTTTATCTAATAATCGTTTAAGTGGTCCATCACCTTTTCAATTATATAATATAGGTTATTATTTTTATTGCATTTTTTGTTAATCACCAGAAAAAATTTTATTTCACATTCTCCAATATTACATACCAATTTCAATTGTGTCAGTGTTAGAAGCTAATGAATGTAATAAGCCAATCGTGCCACATGCATTTGATATTGTTTGTTTGAAAAAAACTAAATCTGGTAATGATGATATCACTGATGTTGATGAAGTAGACGCTAAAGTTTTCTCAATCAATTCTTTATTATATTTTTCATGATTTTCTGTTATAGGAAATAACAATAAAACTGCTTTCACTGGTTGTGGTATCATTGCAAGAAGTTCCAAATCAAGTCCTATTAATAAATGAATAATTAATTATTAGTTGTAATAAGGGTAGAATAGAATAGAATGAATAGAGTAGAGTGGATAGAGTGGAGTGGATAGAGTGGATAGGATAGAATGTATAGAATGAATGAATGAGTTTTTTACCCCAAACATCAGTATAAGCCCATGAATTAGAAACTCCCAACTTATGAATATACTATAAACAAAATAATTTTAAATTATTTTAATTATATAAATCAAATCTACATTCTATATATTTTTTAATTATAGTAAAATTTCTACCTCATTCATAACCTAATAATCATAAGAATTGAAATATAACATTAAATTCAATGAATTCGAATTCCTTCTAATTAAATTGATAATTAGAGAAAAAGAAAACTTACATCGGGATTGGATTCTAATGGAAGCCATAAGTTTTTCTTGGCTGTTTGTTGTTGTTTAACGTCTGTCATGTTTGAATTCCCAACTGTTACTGACGTTATTGTTGTTGTTATTTATATCAAAAATTTTGGACAATCATAATCAGTCAGGTATACGTTATCTACGTTACACGTATGGCGATTACAATCATAGATGGTTACATTTTTTGAAAGTATATATTAATATTAATATTAAGTAAATGCGTCTGCTCATGACATCATGTTTATACCTTTTAGGTTACGTTACAAATGACTAGCTCTGAATTTTATATAGATCGCGCCTGGGTTCTTTGTTCTTGCAATGAGCTTGTTACTATGTCCAGTTCTAACAATAATCATTCGACGATACAAAGTTATTTATTTAACGAAAAAAATTTTTTTTTTGAAAGTTTGCAGTGTCATTAGTTATTTCTACGACCTACGTTTTCACAATATTCAATTTCTGCTAGCACTATATAGCTATTGCGGATCGTTCCAAAATTTTTTCTTCGGTAAAAGTTCTTTATAGAGAAACTCTGATTACCTTATAAAAAAAACATGCATGAAGTGAATGACAAAGCAATGTAATCGTGATGATAATTAATCTCATTTTTTTGATTGTTTTGGCTTTTATTAAAGAATTGTGAGAAGGAAGAGAGAACAAATGTAATAATCATTTCAGTCAAACCTCGTTTCAAGAACATGTAAGAAAATTGCGTCTAAAATCCATTATGCCAAGATTGCTAATCGCGTTTCAACTTTCAACGAATTTTATATGTAAAGCAAAAATTCGTTGTAACGCGAATTTAAAATCATAATTCGTTGAAACAAGTATAAAATCATTGATTGTTCTTTTTTTTTCATTGGTGTTTTAAAAAGACTTGGTTAGCATTCCTTGACAACAGTCAAGCTTTTGGATCTTTTTTGTTTGAATGATCCATCTAACTGCATATATATATATAATCAATCTTTCATTGTTCATAAAGAAAATAATTCAAAGAATTTTTTTTTGATGTGCTTAAAAAATTCTTTTTTTTTTTTCACAAAATATTATATCCTTCAGTTAAATTTATGTCAATGAATGAATTAGATGAAGCTGAGGCCAACCAACATGGAAATTCTGCGTTTGATAAATTTCTCATCAAAAGGCAGAGGTAGAGATAAAAGGAAAGCAAGTTAAATTATTATTCTTTGATTTAGAAACTATATTATCATTATTAAATGAAAAAAAAACTATTTTGTCATTTATTTCATTTTAGATGTAATTCCGTTCAAGATGCCTTCAATAATAGTAATAGTAATAGATCAAATATACGTAATTTCTGTTAATTTGATATGTTTTTTTATGATCCTAATACAGAAAATTGTGAATTTCTGTATTACGTGTAGTATACTAACAACAACAACATAGGAACAAATTTATTAATAAAATCCGTTATGCCATTGTAACAAGAAATCCGCTGTGTCGAGGTCCGTTGTGGTGATGTTTGACTGTAAATCCTATGTAGGAAAAAACTTCCTAATGTTGGAGAGAATTTCAAAAGAGAAAACTGACTTTAACACAGCTTGCTTGGGAGAATATGCAAAATGATAATATTACATGACCCAAATAAATCAAGAAAATGCCATGCAGATAATAATAGTAAATTGAGGTCCAACTTGGATCCCAATTGTTGCATTTTATACATGACAATATCAATGGCGCATTTTGGCATTTAATATTAATAATTAATATTAGTCAATCATTCTATTTATTATATTCTATTGGACAAAATCATGTAAAAAGTCATGTACAGTGTGTTTCAAAAAAAAGGGCGCGCACAAAAAATTGCATATCTTAACAATTATGCAAGATAAACAAATAAAATTAGATTCATTTAAAAGCCTATCGAATACTTTATTAAA
>CAUDNR010001335.1:54961-81994 GCA_958430865.1 Entrophospora sp. SA101 | reverse complement strand
ATTAAATGGTTGTTGGCCAGTTGATACTACAGACATCAGAACTCCAAAACTGTATACATCTGATGCTTTTGTATATGTTTTCTTTTTTAAAACTTCTGGTGCAATGTATGGTAGTACTCCACATATATCATTTTTGTTTGATGATAATGTTTGATTAGATGTGCATGATAATCCTAAGTCTGCAATATATGAATTCCATTCATCTTTTTGAAGAATATTACCGCTATGAAGATCATGATGGATAATTTCTTTTTTATGAATATCTTTTAAACCACTAATAATTTGTCCAAGCATAAAAATTTTGTTTTTCCATTTTAAATTTTTAAAATCTTTAGTTAAATAATTTTGAAGATTTCCATCTTCCATATATTCCATTACAAATATATATTCTTTTGTAATTGGATCTTGTATTAATCCATAAATATGAATTATATAAATTTTACCATGAAACTTCATATAATTTTTGAACTAAATAATAAATAAAATATTTAATTATGACAATAATAATCAATAATATTTAAAAATCAGAAAATAAACAGAAAATAAAATAATTTACCTCATTAAGAAATTCATCAGAAATATTCTGTGAATCATGTAGTTTTTTTAATGCCACAGGCATATCTTCACTATGTCTTTCATTATTTTTATAATTTATATATTTTAAACCATTTAACCAAATAGCTTTGTATATAGTTGCAAACCCACCTTCACCAATCTTTTCAATATTTGTTAAATCATTATAAGGGATCCATTGAAGATAATTATCATTATCATATCTTGTTGCTTTAAGTTGTGTACTTTTAATCAACTCATCTAATGTTTCATTGCCACTAGTCCATCCTTCAGTTAATAGCTTTGGATCACATGATTGACACCATGAATAATTAGTATTATATCTCTTGCATGTTGGGCATTCACCATAAAATTCATATCTAATATATTTGTTATCATAATATTGAAGACTTCCATCTTTTATGTATTCCATTACAAAGATATATTCCTTTGTAGCTGGATCTTGTGTTAATCCATAAATTTTATTTATAAAATATTTACCATAAAATGTAACATAATTTCTGAACTATATAAAAAAAATATATGTCCTATTGGTATTGTATCTATTGCATGTTGGACATTCCCCATATTTTTCTTTTCTAATATATTCATCATCATAATATTGAAGACTTCCATCATCCATGTATTTCATTACAAATATATATTCTTTTGTAGCTGGATCTTGTGTTAATCCATAAATTTTATTTATAAATGATTCATTATAAAATGTGACATAATTTCTAAACTATATAAAAAAAATATATTGATTTTCAGAATAATATTTAAAAAATTAGAAAATAAATAGAAAATAAAATAATCTACCTCATTAAGAAATTCATCAGAAATATTCTGTGAATTATGTATTTTTTTTAGTGCCACAGGCATATCCTTGCTAATTATTTCATTGTTATAATAATAATTTATACTTTTATAACCATTTAACCAAGTAGCTTTGGATATAGTTGAAAACCCACCTTCACCTATCTTTTCAATATTTGTTAAATCATTATAAGGAATCCATTGAAGATGATAATAATTATCATACTTAGTTGCTTTAAGTTGTGTACTTTTAATCAACTCATCTAATGTTTCATTGCCACTAGTCCATCCTTCAGTTAATAGTTTTGGATCACATGATTGACACCATGAATAATTGGTATTATATCTGTTGCATGTTGGACATTTCCCATACATTGCATATCTTTTCTTTGAATATTCATCATTTTTATCAGTAAGGTATCATTATGATGTTTATTTTCACCCAAAGTGTTTTCCATTGTGGTTTTTTATTATATTTGTATAATTTGTACAATTTGTCAAAAAAAAATTTTTTCTAAAGAACTTTTTTTTTCAGCCACAAAATATGTATCACACAAAATATATTAATATATCAAAACCTGAATTACTCTCATAAATAAATTCGACATGCACCCCAAAGTCGTTAAAGACATAAACCGTAATAAATATTGCAAGTCTGTAAATGGCAAAATCACTAACAATCACACTGTTTGAATAGGGTTTCTATTCGAATAAGGTTTATTCGAATTATTTGTTTTACACGTTATGAATTTTGAGTTTTGAATTAAATTGGAAGTTTATTCGAATAAAATGAATAACGAATAATTTGATAATTCAAGTAGATAATTCAAATAAAAAATTGAATAAAACGAATAAACGAATAAATGAGTAGTTCGAATAGTTCAAATAAAACAAGTAATTCGAAATAAAACAAACGAATAAACTAAAACGAATAATTCGAAATAAAATAATTTGAAATAAACAAAATAATTTGAATAAAATAAAAACGAATAATTTGAATAAAACGAATAAACGAAATAATTCGAATGACTATAATTCCAATGATAGCAATTTGAATAATAAACGAATGATAACAATTTGAATAATAAACGAATGATACAATTCGAATAATAAATGAATGATAATAATTTGAATAATAAACGAAATGATAACAATTTGAATAATAAATGAACGATGATAACAATTCAAATAATAAAAGAATGATAACAATACGAATAATAAACGAACGATAGCAATACGAATAATAAACGAACGATAGCAATTCGAATAATAAATGAATGATGATAATTCGAATAATAAATGAATGATAACAATTAACGAATGATAACAATTCAAATAAACGAATGATAACAATTCAAATAAACGAATGAAAACAATTCGAATAAATGAGATGATAATTCGAATAATAAACGAATGATAACAATTTGAATAATAAACGAATGATACAATTCAAATAATAAACGAATGATGGTAATTCAAATAAACGAATGATAACAATTCGAATAATAAACGAATGATAATAATTCAAACAAAACGAATGATTGAATAATTCAAACAAAAATTTGTATTATGGATAGAAACTTTACTATATTGCAGAGTCATCAAATCTAGCACAATAATGTTTAAACTAAACTAAAATCACCATATACAACTACAATACTTGAGGCGTCCCTACAAGCAATATAGTAAAACCAATAAAAGGGGTTCCTAACTAATAATTAAATGTTGGCCAAACCATTAATCATCAGAAAGGGTTATGAATCAATTAATGAAAGTGTCATTATTGAAAAATCAATTGTTTTTAAATTTTTTTTTCACTGAAGGAGATTTCAAGCATATTTATACTTCTTGAAGTATTACAAATAACATAACTTTTTACATGATTTTGTCCAATAAAATAAAATAAATGAATGATAACTAATTGACAATTACTAAATTAAATGTCAAAAATGTGTCATTGATGATTAAATGATACCTGATGAAATGTTTTTTGTCATAATTAATTAAAAATAAAATTATATTCATTGAAGTGTCAGATGGTAATCAGCTTCAATTTGTAAATGTTAACTCAAGTGTTGAGAATAATTTGTCTTCCTTGAAATATTATTAAAAGAAAAATATGGCAATGTGGCTCTGGACACATTTGTATTGTACCAATTCCATTCAATTCATTAATGTCATAGAAAACTTTGATGAACTTTCTTTGAAGTCAACGCAGCTTTAATAGGGAAGGCTTCTGTTTTTTGCAGGAAAATCAAATAATTAGCTGAATAAATCCCGAACTAGAATAAATATGCTATTGATCCAGAATTAAAAGGGCACAACAATCATGATTGTTATATTGTAGTTCTACTCTAAACCTAGAAACATTATCATCAAATCCATCATCTTTAAATACTGTTAGTTCTCAAACCCATACTAAAAAATAAATAATTTATGAGAAGGAAGTAAAAAAAGGAGTATTGCTTGAAAGTATTTCTTTAAATGAAACCTCATCAGAAGCTCAAGATGTTCAAAATCTTAATGATGAATCTAACTCATTACAGTAAGGATTACTTGTCATCACCACTCCTCTCATCACTTTCAATGTCAATTTTCTTGTTTAGCAAGTGCATCAGTTTCACAGATCTTAGATGGTACTCAGAGGATGCAGAAGAGAAGTTGTGGAATATCTGTTACTAGGTACTGGAGTAAAGTATCATCCTCATCATGATATGTTTTCATTATTTGTCAGATTTGTAATGTATTTTACTCTGGGTTCAGCCCATTCTAGCCATAAGCCTTGCATTCTCTTGTCTCAATAAATCTAATTCGTGTTGCATGTTCAATAATAACTTTTTATATAATAATAAGGCATAGATTTATTCCAATTCCGAATTAATGCATGGAGTACACCTTTTACAAAATATAAAAAATCACATGTGCACTCTTTTTTGGAATGCCAATCATTTTTGCAAGAAAAAATTTGAAATCATTCACCCATCATGCACACATTGCAAAATCCAGGATGCAAAAATATGGGATATCAAATGATGGAATCTTCAAATGTATATCAATCACATTGAGAATCAGGAATTTTTTTTTTTTGACATGGATTTATGTAATTATTACACTATTTACATAAGTTTATGGTGGACCCTGTAATATTATGCAATTATTACATTCAGTGTAAAAGTTACATAATTTTTTATGCAAATATTACAACTTTGCATATTAAAATTTATGGACATAATATTACAGTGGGGAAAATTTCCTGGTGAGTACAGAGCAATCAAAGTCACAAAGAAGTTTAAAGCAACCAAACTGTTGACAGATGGGTTTAAACTGATGAAGTTTATGCACAATTCCTGAGTGAGTGAGCTCATTTCAATAAAATGAAAGTCAGCTACAAGTTGCTGGAATGTTTCACATAGGTAAGTAAATAATGAATCTGCATTTTTTTTTCCAAAGTAAACTGATTTAATTTGAGTTAAGTCTCAAGTTTTACAAATGTGTTGTCCCAAAAGGTATGTGACAGTATTGAGCTGAGAGAAGCTTCTTGAGGTGCCAGTTGTAGTCAAAAAAATCAAAGATCTTATCAGGGTGTCGGCTAGTGTGTGGAAGATGAAGGCATGTTTTATCCTCATTTGTTTTAAGTTTCATCAGTGAATGCATTATTTTCTCATTACCTTCATTTGCAAATAGAAATAATTGTGGATTGCATAAAGAAGGTGTGGTCACAGGAGTGCATTTAGAGGGTAGTTTTATATGAATGGGTCCAGGAAAAGACCATACAGTGCAGAACATAGAGGGAGTGCATTTATGGAGGAGGTGCACTTATGGATGGTTGACTGTAGTCAATAAATCACAGTTAAAATGATTGCAGAAATTTCAAATAACATAGTAAAGTTACCCAACTTTAAACCATTATAACTTTTTTTTTTTACTAAATAACTCAAAAAACAAAACTTTCTATTACATTATTTTTCATGTCTAGAAGATTGCAAAAATAGAGAGGTTTTGGTAAAATAGCCCATATTTAATAAATTATCAGAATTTAAAGATTGCAACGTTTTGTGACGACTACCACTATAATACAAATGCTCACTTTTTCTGGTTTTGTTGCAGCATGCTCCATACAATATTTAACTATTAACCATTTTGTAATGCTTTTGTCCAATCCCATTTGTCCCAAGGTTTCTTGAATTCCTGTGCTCGTTTATAATTATCCTTTGTATCAAGTTTCTTAGGTCTTCTCCAAACTTCTGGAGATAAATCACAAATACCCGCAATAATTTCCTAATTTTTTTAAAATGTTTATAATAAATAAAATAAAAATTTTTTAATGAAAAAAAAAATAAATGAAATTTTAACAACGAACCTTTCCAAACCATTTAGGAAAATTTTCACTTTTTTCAATTATATGACCATATCCACCATCCAGACCAAACCATACATGAAAATATGGCAATTCTTTAACCATTGAATGTCGAAATCCTCTTTTTGAGGTATCAATGATTTTTTTATTTTGTGACCATTCACTTCCACTTGCTATAATACTTTGCTTGAAGTAAGCCGGTGCATCTTCTGACATATCCCATGGTAGTGGTATACATTCTATCACTGTATGATTATGATATTTAAGATTGATCACTGTCTCCATAAATATTACTCCACGGTCTTCTTCTGCAAACATCTTCATTAAACATTTCATAAAATTCTGCACAAATATATAAATATAAATATTAGTATTAATATTAATTTAATAACACACATATATAATATTTACTCTAATTTCATCCCATGAATCATCATCACATTCCAATGTGGAAGTGACATGCTGAGTTGGTACAATTAAACAATGTCCTTTAGTCATCTCTGTTACATTTGGTAATGCAAGATATGCTCTATAACCTATTGCAACAATGGCAAATGGTGATGATTTAACCTTGTCTTTCACACAATAAATACATTTTTCTTCAGCTTCCTTTGATTTCAAGAAGTCTAAATTGAGGATAAATTTAAAATATATTTTTATCAAAAATAAGAATATAACAACAAATAGCAATCATTAATTACCATTGACAATAAATGTCCGACTTTGTTGACCAGTTTTTTCTTGAAATTTTGCTATATCGTCAGCATTTTCATCCATATATTCTAAATTATCCTACAAAGAATTTAAAATTAATTGATAATAAAAATAATAAATAATGACAATAAATATAAATAATAATGATAACAATACCTCATATTTTGAATCATTCCCTATTCTAGTCACTATTTGTTTAGCAATAGCAGATCTGGTCTCATGCCTTTCTTGACGTACCATCTCTAGTTACATGTAAATTATTTTATTTAAAAAACTATGACAATTATAATAATACTAAAACGCAATAATAAGATTCTTTGTTACCATTAATATCAAATGTTAGAGCTCGTTCTACACTTTTTCCTTGCTTTTTTGAAATACTTTCAACTTTTTTATCCGAATCTTCTGAATCACCCTACAAATTTATATAATATTATATATATATGTATATGCATTATAACAATAAATAATTAAATTATTTTTTGAAAATAGTACCTTTAAAAATAATTCTCTTCTCATACTTTTTGCAAATTGTTTATTTGTGCTAGTACTAGAAACTGGGTTTTCTTGATGCAATAGATCTAAATAATTCATAAATAAACGATGATAAATAAAAGGATACTATATAGGAATATTATAACAATTAAATCATACCATTTACTTCAGATTTATTATTTTGTTGCACAGTTTTCTCATCCGAATTATCCTACATGAAATTATACATATAATTTATAACATATGTTATAATTGAAGTCCATTACACAATCGAAATAATACCTGTAAAAATAATTCCCTTCTCATTCTTTTAGCCATCTGTTTATTCATAGAAGATCTAGAATCCGATTTTTCTTTATACGGCAAATACAATAAGTTAATAGCATGCTTCAACATGAATTCTATTATACATAAAGTAGATAAACTAGAAACTACCATTATCTTCGGATCTAATTTGCTGATCTGTATTTTCTTGTTTTTCAACTGAAATGTCAACTTTCTCATCCAAATGTTCTAAATCATCCTGAAATTAACGATATATATATATATTATACGTTAAAGTTTTATTTCATTTATCGATAACAAGTAATAGTACCTCAAAATCTGCATCTTCCGTTTTTCTTTTTGTCAATTTATCCATATTATTATAATAATAATAATAAGTGAAATAAATAAATCATAGAATAAATTGATGTTACATGAGCGTTTTAGCGATTTGATAATAAAATTACCATGGTAAATTAAATTAAATGGCAAAAAAAATAAAAAACAAATATAAGTAGATATTAAAATTATACATGTTTTATTCTCCAAAAAATTAGGATTTATTAATAGGCTTAGCAATTTATTTGGGCATCATATGTTTCTTTGTTTTTGTCCTATTATTAGGACCGTCTTCAAGATTCAGGTGAATAATAATAATAATACTATAATTATCAATGTGTGTATATATATATATATATACACGCATAAATAGATCTGAATTATTGTCAACTTTTCAGAAATGGTCCAATTGGAAAATTATATAATTTTCTAACAGTAACATTAATTGAATGGATATGGTAATTATTTTTACAATGGTTTTCTTTCTCATAATATGACTTGAATTAACATATCTTCTTTTTTAATTTAAGGATTTTAACAAGAAAAACTTGTGGGAATAGCATGCCAAGAATCTTTGATTATGCTTATAATTATTGTGCAGAGGAAAAAAATCCAACTTTACAAGTAATCTCATGATGATTTAATATTGAAAAATGAAAGTGCGAGTATTTATTTGATTAATACTAATTGTAATATCATTGATCATTATTTAGCTCTTTTATTTATTTTTATTATCAGGATCCATTTGGGTATTTTATCAAGTTGGATGGGATCATATTCCTGGACCATATATTTCTAAATTACACACGTGAGCAAAAAACTATTGTTTTAATAAATGTTATTATTTATTTACGATGAATCTAATTATTTACCTTTCATATAAGTATACTTACGATTCATATTATTTACATTATTTAGATTGCTCATTCCAATAGTAATAATATTTACGTATTTAACATTTTATATAGCATGTTATAGTGATCCAGGAAAAATTACTAGAAAAAATGTTTCAAAAGCTTGTGAAATGTTTGATTATGATTTTTTACTATTCGAACCAAAAATCTGTAAAACTTGTCTAATACAAAAGTAAGAATTAATCTTATAATAATCTTAATAATAATAATAATAATAATAATAATAATAATAATAATAATAATAATAATAATAATAATAACTTTTAACAATTTTATTATTATTACTATTTATGGAAAGACCAGCAAGATCAAAACATTGTTCGTTATGTAAAATGTGTGTAGCAAAATTAGATCATCATTGTAAGTGGTGAAATCAATACAAATTACAAACAAAATATATCAAACTATATAATACTAATATTATTTTATTAGGTGCATGGATTAATAATTGTGTTGGATTAGACAATTATCGTTACTTTTTATTATTTCTTTATTCAATAATTCAGATATGCTTTTATGGCACATATATTATATTTAACATATTCTTGGGATTTGCTAAAAAAATGAATCTACAATATGCTTACACTACAAATATACAAACTGGTGTAAAAACTCCGCTTAGTATTTATCAAGGAGCTTTGGTAATAAATGATTATTGAATATAATAGAATTCATTATTTTAATATTTAATATTTTAACATTTCATTTATTATATTAAATTATTTTTTTGCTACACAGTTTTTAATTCATCAAGAAATATTGTTGGGCGCACTTGGAATCTTTGCATTGTTAGTAGGATTTGTAATAACGTTTTTTCTTTTTTATCAATTCTATTTGATTTATTGTGGTACAACTTCAAATGAAGCTTTTAAATGGGAAGATTTAGATGAAATAATTTCTAATGATGAATTATGGGTTTATGATGGAAAAACCCCTAAAAATAAACAAAACAACATGTTACCATCATCAATATCATTGTCATATAATAACGATGATGATGGGAAGACATCAATGAATAATAATAATAATTCTAAAAATAAAAAGAAAGCAAAAAGAAATAATGCCGGAAAAAATAATAACGATGACGATGATAATAATAAGAAAGAAGAAAAGTTTTTTGGAAGAAGAACTACTGCTATGTCTATTTACTGGATTCAGCCAAATATCAAGAAACGTCAAGTATCCACTGATAGTAAAAATAGTAAAAATGTAAACGGTAATAATAACAATAGTAATAATAATGGTAATGATGTAAATATACCAGATTCAATAATACCTTTAAATAGTAAAAGTGGAAGCAGTAATCAACATGGCAATGAAAAAGTAAATAATCAGGATGTTAACTATAATAATAATAGTGACAACAATAAGAGAGTTATAGGAAGACCAATAAAATCATTAAAAGAAATTAAAAATATTTATGATAAAGGACTTTTCGGAAACATTTCTGAAATCTTGTTTCCTCCTGCATTAGAATAATAATTAATTAGATAATAATATTAAATTATATGTTGTGTAGCATTTTTTATTTTTTATTTATTATTTTTTTTATTTATTATTTATTATTTATTATTTATTGTTTATTATTTATTAAAAATTTTTATTTATTCAGAATCACCACAAGAACTATATGATCCTAATAAATAATTGAACTGGCTTGTATGTTTGATGATATTACGCCAATATTATTACCAGTAATGGTAATATATAGGTCTGAATTACTAACCTTTCTTCTGTAATGTATATTGTTATAGTTGCTGCTGGTAGTGATTGTAGTAGGGCCAATTTATTTTGATCCAAATATAATAAGATTTTGTAGCTTTATATGGTAAATCCTTTGTCTGAAAAATATATGTATCATATTTGATTGGCCAATTTCAATTTCACACGTCTAAATGTTCATCAATTGATTGATAATCTTGCTTGAACTTGTCAATTTTTCATCTTCTTTCATCTAAAATTTCTTAACATCACTGTTATGCGACCAATTTATTATTAATTTCACCAGTCAATTGGTGATTTTGTAAAATATAAAATAAATATATAGTCGAACCTTCGTTGAATAGCACAAATAATTCGTTGAGACGAACGATCAACAAACTTAAAAATTTTTTTTATAAATTTAGTAAAAGTTAAAATAATTTGTCAATTAATTACTTGTTGAAAAAAACCAATATCAACACAGAGACATATAATCACACGACACGCTAAGCTGCCGACAAAAATATCAGGTATATTAATATTGTTAATATTTTTGAATCACAATTAAGATACTTGAGAATCTTTTATTATTATTAATTATAATAGTAAGTAGTATATACATATAACACACTGTTAGGACCATCAAACGCCTAACGTTATATACTTAATTGTAAATTTATTTATATTGACAATCAAATATTAAAACGATAATAATTGATTTTTAAATATCCATTTAGCGCAATCACTATTATTAAAAATCGTTATTTTTTGTAACATGAAATTTTTTTCGCTTAAATTTCAGGCATACGATCAATCTACTCTTCCTCCCTTTTGATCTATAAATCATATTGTCTCGTGGCCTGTTTCTTGAGTTTTCGTTGATTCTGGTTATGTTGCTGTTGGCTCTGATATTGTTGCTGTGGTCCAACAGACAGAGTTTGGTTATGGATTGTGCGTGACTATGTGTTGGGGATTGATGGATGTGTCGCTGGAGGAGAAGGACTCTAGTATGCAAATCAACAAATTTGTTAAATGCATAAATAAAAGTTTTAATCATCACCCATTGGGATACCGGTGCTTGTATTACAATATATTTAAAAGATTAAGTTTTATTTTGGTCTGCTGATAATAAGTTTGGCTAACAAGGAATAATGAATTGTAATTAATTTGTCCATATTAATATTGGTCAGATCAGAGAATATATGATTAAGTTTAATTAATATTTAAACAGCGAATCGTTGCTATATAGAATCACATATTGTGCCTATCTAGCTGGTAAAGGAGCGTTCATGATGATGGTAATGATTAGGGATGTCCACCGAATCTTCTTTTTCAGTAGTATCGAAACCGAAAGTGTACTTGAAAGTACTTTCGAACATTCGCAAGTTTGAAACCTAAACCAAAAGTCAAACTAGCTTAATTCTTCTCTCAATCAACTATCAAAACATTACCAAAAAATCTGTTTTTTTCTAAATTCGAACCTTTTTTTCCCAAACAACCTTTCCTTATTAATCTTGTTATTAACTGGTTTCTTTTCATTTTGGTTTTCATCATGACCATCACTTATATCATTTGTTTCATAATCATTTGTTATATTTTCACAACATCCATAATCATTGTATCTCCACAAGTTGCAGGTTAATTTTGGTATTAATACTAGCCACTTCTGTATCAAAAACTTTTTCTGAAAGCACTTTTCTATTAGATGGTGTGTAGGCAGGACTAAGTTGTCCAAAGTAACTCAATAAAATATAATATTAAAAGGTATACTACATATTACAAATGCCTCGATTAATGCTCTATTAATATTATCATTCCTTTCTTGGTTAGTATTGTGCAAACCTAATTTTCTTGTTTACTAGAAGAAATTTAATCGAGTATTTACAAATTTCTCTATTACAACCACCACATTCTTTTCCCAGATGTTTTCAAATTCCATGGATAACCTACAATAGCAACACCTTACAGAATAATGTCCTTTGCTATTTTTAACCTCACTTCCTTCACAAAGTGTATCCAAACATTTGAAAGAAGGTCGTCCAATAATTCACGAATTTCTAATTTGATTCTAAAAATACGTAATTATGCAAAACCTATTCAAATATTCAAATATAATATAATTAAATAATTAACTTCATCAAATAACTGCCACATAAGATGAAAATAATTCCTCTCATGGAACTTCTTTTACATTATTAATATATGTACCATTGTCGGCGGCGGTCAAGCAAATTTTCTTAGATTTTATACATATAATCTGTACAATAATTAATTATCTATTTTTTAAAAAAATCGAACTATATTAATTAATATACAATTGAGATTTTGACTTTCGGTTTTTGAACCGAAACCGAAATTTTACCGAAAGTGTTTAAGTAGCTTGCACAGTTACAGTGGACATCACTAAGCTGAACCGCTTCCAAACATTCAGCTTGATCCTCCCGTTGTCGAGCATGGTTCTATACAAGATCTTAGTGAAAACCCGAGGAAAAACAAGATGAGATTGAGAAGATCGCACGTCGAATCTTTAGATCAGAACTTACTGCTTAGTAAGCTAATCACATATGATGACTGAATATTACTATTTCCTACTGATACAAAGCAATGATTTTGTCGTCATTCAAGTAACTGGCTCGTCATCACAATACTGCACTGATGTCACATGACTTCTTTTATGCCTTAATGCTAATTTTCGAAGAGACTGGTGATAAACTGGTGATAGTGATCATCGAGCGTTCTTGCATTATGGTCTGCACCTAATTTTCTTAGAAACTTGCTTGACATAGTCAGTTCTATGAGGAAATCTATTGATTAGATTTGAGCATCCAGATTCCATTTGCATAAACGATCGTCACGATGATCATCAGAATTTTCCTGGACCCGCTTATGATGATCTAACTTATTTCTGGCCCTGAAAAGTAAACAAATCCATTTAATATTAATTCTTTTTTTGTATATAGTATATAGTAAATAGTAATACAACAAATGTTTTTCTCTTTTTAACAAATAAATAATCAACCTTTTCACATGCCAAAAAAAATTTGAATTCAAAATATATAAATAAATCATCCATCAATGAGATACTTTTTTTAAAAAATTCTTCATTTTTTCCCTTTTTTTCTTTTACATTATCTATTGTTTTCATGTCTATTATAATCATTCGTTACTCTATTTCTCATTAATTATTACGATCATAAAGGTTAGTCGAATAATTTATATTTAATTATAAATAAATAATAATATTCCCAACAATAAGAAACTAATTATATTTATAAATAAATTGTTAGATTATTAACAAAGCAATAATAATATAACACCGCCATCACCTACTCGATTATTTTATTTTTAACGTGTGCCTTTTTTTCTAACGAAGATACCAATATAAAATTTAATTTTTTAAAACCTTTCATTATAAATGGGGCTTCTTTCATATATTGGTAGTTTTTTTGATATAACTCCAAATAAAGGATTTTCAGATCGTTATGTACTTATTACTGGATGTGATTCTATTGTTGGTAATTGGCTCGCAAAAGCTTTACATAAAAGGGGCTATTATGTATTTGTTGGTAAATATATTCTTTCCATTTTTTTTTCTTTTCAAAAAAAAAAATAAAAAAAAAAAAAAAATAAAACTTACAAATTTTATAAATTATATAGGATGTCAGACAGAAGCAGCTTTCAAAGAATTTATTGCTAATATTTCTGCACCAAATTTCCGACCTTTTTTACTTGATATAACGAAAGATACATCTCTTCAACAATGTGCTAGAATGGTGGAACATGAAACAAAGGGTAAAGGTTTATTTGCATTAGTTAATAATGCAAGCTGTAATGAGGGCTTTGCTTTTGAGTTCACTTCTAATGATCAAATCTTAAGAACAATGGAAATGAATTTTATGGGACCGATTAAAATAGTTAAAACTTTATTACCATATCTAAGGCAAAATATTAAATATAATCTAAGAAAACCACAAAAGGAACAAGATATTTCACCACGCATTATTATGATGACTTCAATATTGGGTAGAACTACTATACCATTTTATGGAGCTTATAGTGCGTCTAAACATGCTTTAGAAGCTATGCTTGATACTATCAGAGTTGAATTATTACCATGGAAAATTCATATTTCGATGATTGAATCTGTTCCTTTGACGACATCGAGTAGATCATCAAATTCTGATCTTATGGATATCTCTAAAAACTTCTTTTCTTCTCCCGAGCTCACTAAACAAACACTTACTCTTTATGGTGAAGACTACATTCAAAAAGCTCTTGAATTTTGGCAAAAACTTCCTTCCACTCACAACGATGCCAATAAAGATATTGTAAGAACTATTGTCGATGCTATTGAAGTTGGATTTCCTAATGATCGTTATGTCGTTGGAACTGTTGCCAAATTGCAAATTTTCATGCATAATTTTCTACCCAGATGGGTACTTGATTTGGCTTGGGGTAGTTTTATTAGATTGTTTGGTGTTTGGCCAAAGGAAGTAAGGGAATTGGAAGAGGGTCCATCTGCCGATCATTTATCTCATACCTCAATGACAAATTAAAATAAATGATTTTTTTCTTTTAATGATAATAACAATAATAATATTCCAAATAATGATGGATTGTTTGTCATGTTTTCGTCGAAATTCTTTCATTTTTATTTTACAAACTTTAATTTTTGATTCTTATACTATTTTATTATTTTTTTTAAAAAAAACTTTTATAACTCTCCTTACCTTCCCATAGAAAATTTTTTTTTAAAATAATTAATAAAATAAAATAAAATTGTATATACACCAGAGCTGGCAAAGCGTAAAGGGGTTAAATCCCAATTTAGTAATAATTTTTTTGACTAAAACTTGACTTAACATATGAGTTTAGCCAGTTTGGCCAAGTGCTCATTTGAGTTAACCAAATTAAAAAACTTTTTGTTTATTAAATTACCTGTTAATAAACTGGGCAAAGAAATAAGTTATTGTTATCTCCGTTCAAGTATTCAATATTAGATACTTGACTATTTTCTACACTACTGGCCGAAAACTAGTATATGCATCGGATCGGCGTCATTCAGCTACCAAAAGACTATCCTTTTTTGACCTACAATCAAAACCTTGTCACAGCGGATAAACGGGACACATAAAATCCTGTTATGACAAGAATTTAATAATAGTCCACTGTGACAAGATTGTAAATGATGATAGTAATAGAACGTATTTATCGATGAAGAAAAACAATCAAATAATATTAATATGATTTAACGACATCAATTACCTGAAAACAACCAATTGAAATCTTTGGAAATAGTACAGATTTTCTTTAAATTTTTCTAGTAAATATTTGATAGGTTTCTTAAATAAAAAATTAAAATTTACCTTCCGGAAAGATTATTTGATCGCAGAGTTTTCTGCGCTACGATGCCAATTTTTCGTGGTTGGCAGAATTTTACACAAAATTTATTTATTTTATGATCTTAACGATTAAAGAAATTGTTACGCAACTATTAAAAAATTGTTACGCAAGCAATTTTCCCATTCTGATTTCCTTAAATGGGTAATGATAATTTTTCTTATTATTATTATATAAATATATAAAATTAGAGTTTTCTTTACCCGTTTAAGGACCTACCACTTCAATTAGAATTATCCGAGGGCCTAGATTAACATTGCGAGCTTGTGCAACTTTGAGGCTTAATTCTTTGTAGCGTAAGAAATCTAATGTCTTATATTATTGATTACATAGAATTTTCAAAATTATGCAAGAACATATGATGCAAATCATCTAAAAACATCACGTGCTGCGCCACTTGCCGATTTTTATGTCGATCTTGTTTTATAAACTCAATATGTATAAAATTTGTAAGAGATCTGCGACTTTGCTACGTGAATGAATAATCGGTAAATCAGTAAATTGCAGTTTAGATATTAATATATAAATAATTGCCGAAATTTCAAATAACATATATTTGGCTTGGTCTAAAGGCATCCCAAACTTTGTGCAAATTTTAAAAGTATAGAAGTCATTTTCTGTCCTACATTTTAAAAAAAATAGCTCTATTAGTTGATAGAATAGGTCTTTAATTTTAATGTGATAGAGAGATTTTCTCAAAAAAATTATTTATTGTAGAGTTCTATTCTTTTTTAAAACATGTACTTTACTATGCTCATGAGGAATTTGAGCACTAGGATCATTGCTAAACTTAGACTAATTTTCGATCATCGTTACTAAATTTAGACCAATAATCAACAATCATATCTAAATTTGGCAAGCAGTAAAATAATTTTTTAATCAAAATCACGTGAAGACCTTTTTTGAAAAGTTTTATTGCATTTTTGAACAAATCACAAAATTGCAATTTTTGAAAGTTGAGCACATGGTGCAGCAATAGGAGGAGGTCTTTAGACCGAGTCAATCATAGTAAAATTACCATTATAACTTTTTTTTTACTAAATAACTCAAAAACATTCTATTACATTATTTTTCATGTCTGCCCATATTTAGTAAAGTATCAGCATTTAAAGATTGGCAACATTTTGTGATGTATTTAGATGATTGGCACTATACTTATGGTTGCTTGCCAAAACTCCTCCAGAAATCAAATAGAAGAGTTTCAAAATGTTACACATTAATTGTTTATTAGAGTATTGGCAGTCATTAAGAGGTTTTGGCAAACAACCTTAACAATACTAATACTGTTTTTCAAACCACTACTCCTCTTCTGTTTTCATAGATATGGGCACCAAATTTTCATGAAAGATAGTATTACACATTATAATTTAGAGCTATGGAAAGCTTTTAATGGCTGTAGAAACACCAATGGCATAAAAAAAATTCATTTAAAACACAACAAATTTGTTTCTTTATTGTGGAATCTCTAATGACTGTAGAAACCCAATGGTATAAAAACCTCATTGAAATACAACAAGATTTTTCTTTATTGTAATACTGCAACTTCTGAAAAAATATAAAAAATATGTGAAATAAGCATACTCTCTCCATTGCACTGTTTGACAATGCCTCCCCACTAAAAATCTCAGATATTTTCATAGAATTTTTTTATCAACCAAGAGCTACTACCATCACATTTAATTTGATCTGCACAGGAATCATGAAATACTTTCATAATAACCACAAATTACTAAATAAAATAAAATCAAGCGTTATTTTTATTTTATCTACTAGCATTGTCAAATAATTTCCTAATTCCATCAAAGATATACTATTAAGATCTTTTTCTATAATTTCATCTTCATCAGTAACATCATTAATTTGTTCATCAAATAAATGGACTTTGCATCAAGATAATCACCTGTTGATCTAAATGTGGTACATGTATATTTTTGGCTCAGTCATAACTATAATAAACAGTACATCAATACTGTATTCATCCTTTGAATAATTTTGAATAATTGGTTTTCTCTGCTCTTCAGCTCCTGTCAATAATTTTTTTGACAAGGGGTGTATTATGGTCCCAGCAATAGAAGGTCCTTTTATTTCATGGGTTTCTTGTCTTTTCACTTGTTGATTTAGATGATTCAGCCTCATGTTCTTCATCTGATAAAGATTTATTAACATAAATCTAAATCTTTTTTCCATTGTTTTTTTTTTTTGCAAAACATAAGAGAAATAAAAGATTGTAATTATGATTCTGAATATATACATGGAATCAAAATTAAAACCCCCAAGTCAAAATATTCCAACCTGAGAGAGAGGTCAAAAGTTGAAATTAAAAGTCAAGATTACATCATATGACAGACTGAATAAAACATACTGAAAAGTTAATCAATAGCTTTAAATTTCTATAACTCAGTCAATATCTAAGTATTAGATAAAATAACTACCATTCAAATTCTCTCAATGAGGTGAGTCTAATGAGTTATAATAACATGACATTTATTGGCGCAATTACTATGAACATTAAAATACTATTATTTGAATCCTCTTTTTGAGACTATTCTAAGAAATTATAAGTGATATGACATAATTTCAACCTTTTGGAAGTCAAAATCAATTTTGATCATTTCAACTTCATATATGGTTTTGTTATTTTTTTTATAAAATAGCTTAAATATCAAAATGTGGACATTAAACAAATGATTGATATATTTGTTATTATTAGTACTAAACAATAATAAGAAATGTTAAAGATAAAAATTATTGAAGATAAAAACACAAAAATGATTCAATATGTAGCCTTTGATTATTGGAAATTTACGGATATTGATTACTATAGTGCAGGACATCTATAACGGTCAATGATTATCACATGATTTTAAAAGCTTATAACTCCTTATTAAAAAAATTAAAAAAAAAAATAAACCGATAAAATTAAAGCTAAAGACCTAAGCTTCATTTCCATCGGTTTACTTTTTCATTTTATTAGAAAAGTTTTGAGTTATAAGGCTTGAAAGTTAGAACATTTTATATATGTCTATATGTAAATTGTAAAATTTCGGAATGATATTCCCTTGTGGTTTCCTAAAAGGTTGATGATCGGCTTAAAAATTTTCCGTGATACAGACAATCTTTCCAATAAAAGGAATATGATTACTTAAATTAGAAAGATCTTCTAAAATTTTAAGTTTCGGACTATTGACCATTATAGATGTCCTGCACTGTATTCTAATAAGGCAATTAAATTTCATGGGGGTGCGTGGCCTTGAAATTTATTGAAATTGTATTAATCACTGTGGCGATTGCATGTATTATTAAATCTATCAGATTTCATTTTATTTTTTTTTTTTGGAAGTGATTTTCAGAGAACTCCACAACTGGGAAAAAAGAAAAAACAAAATTTGGAATAGTTGTTATTTATTCTTGTGGCTTTTTTTTTTAAATTAGTTCCTTAAAAGTTTCATCAAATGCATGAACTATTCACATTCAAAGTAATGTTTTTTTATTTTTGAATTCAAATTTCTTCTAAATATTTTTCATCACTAGTGAGTTTGTTTGATTTACATTTTATTTTAGGCTCTATTTTATTGATTATTTTGGTTTATATCACAGAGTTGGTTTTATAATGAAGCAAAAAACCAAGAATGAGGCCAATCAACAACCTGCAAAAAAATTCATAAACAGTTTTTTTATTATTTGATTTTTTAAACAACTTGTTTATTCTTGGTTAAAAAAAATCAAATTACAAATCCTTTAATAATCATTGCAAAAGACAAATTTATTTTTGGTGATGTTTTTTATAATTTTCAAGATTAATGAGTAAAAATTAACAAAATGGTATTTAATTGGTTAAAAACAATCGTGTGATCCATGTATGATCAAAAAAATTGTTAACAATTAACTTTAAAATTTAAATTTTTCTTAAAATTTTTATTATTTCCATTTTTACTTTGGAAATTTACCTGCACTAGAAAAAAATTTTTAAGGGAAAATACAACAACTTTTTCCCAGCCCTATTTAGGGTTGTGAACACCATGAATTTTCTTGTCTTATTATTGACAAAATTGGTCTATATTAGGTATTTCATTCAAAACTATTTAAAAAATGGAAAGTCCTATTTGTTATTTTTAATATTTAAAAAAATATTTGAAATATATAACTACTAATTAAAAAAATTTGGGTTTAAGCGAACTATTATTGATTTTTATGAAGCGATTTTTGCACCTAGGCATTTTCCGGTAGGCTTATCCTATTTTCTCTGGCCGTGATGGAATAATAATAACATATATGAGACAAATTCAGGATTCGCTAAGTTCGCCGCGATTATCATCGTTAAATTTCTCGGACGAAGTAAAATAGGTTATATCATAACTTCCCCTGCTGAATTTTCTTATCGTAAAAAAATATCTTAATGTTAGTTAATGAAATATCACTGGTACTAGGGAAACAAATTTAAAATAATTAAAGTTTTATAGTTATTACAAATCCGATCGGCTGATAGAAAGGAAAAAAAATTTTTTGTAGATCTTCTTTTTATATATATATAAACTTATGAATTTTCATGTGAATATAGAATTTGAACAATATAAAAATACAATGTAAATCATCTAATTTTTGAACCACTCGGTCCAGCTCTCAAAAAAAAAATCAAAAAACAAACAAATATATGCATTATAATGATTCTTCTTACTCAGCCTTATATGATATTTTTTCTAGATAAAATAATTAAAAAAGGAAATCATTTGCATTTCATCAATATGTTTGGTATAAATTAGAAGAATAGAATGAAGATGAAACAAGTAAAGTGGTGAATTTTTCAGAGTTGTGAATGTATATTGTATATCTATTGTCTTGTTTTTTTCATTCATTCATGATAATATATTCACACCTTCGTACATAAATGATAATATAATAATTGTCTGTAATGATGCATGTTTGGACACCTTGTTTTTGATTTTCATTACTTTTAATGGCAACACGTTTTTTGTAATATTTAACATGCATACATATTAATATACAATGTATAATTAATACTAACTACGATAATCTTTGGCCACAGTATGTATTGATTGTGTCACGCATATTTGTAGTGTGCATGTGCATAATAGAATATCTACATAAAGTAAACCTACTACATAATATTATATATTGTAGTTTCAAATAATAATACCTAAAATTATATGCATTATTAAAAAAATTCATAATATATTTTCGTAATCATCATTATTATACTTTATCGTTAAATTTGTAAATTCACCATTTTTTGTTTGAATTTGAATAAATCTTCATAAGGTTAAAAAAAATTTATTTATAATTTAATTAATGTTAATTTATTATTATTATTGACAATTTCTTTTTTTACTTTTTTTTTTTCTTAAAAGTTTTTTATTATTTTAATAATAAATAATAATAATAGTAATTATATTAATATAAATTAATCAATTATTAAAAATCAATACATATCAACAACTAAAATCAATATAAATCAATTAAAAACGTGCGTCAGCGTAACCACAAATAACAACACCATTATCATTGTATAAATATTTACATATAAATAGAGATAGAGGTAAGGAATTTTCTTTAATTTAGAACTTTGTTTCTTTACGACGTCTTTTTTTTTATTTCTCATATTTTATTTTTTTTTCATTTCTTTTAATTTTTTTATAATTAAATAAATTTCATATTTTATAACATATTGAAAGTAATTCATCCTCTTTTTTTTTAAAAAAATAATTTTACTCAAATAACGAGTTTTTCCCATCTTTTTTTTTCTTCCACATTCTCTCCTCTTCTCTAAATTTTTATTTAAATTTTTAGGAAGAAAAAAAATTATATAATTAAAATTTAAAATTTATGATTTTTTAAGTCATCTTTATTATTTTTTTTGTGACGAAATAACGAAATAAAAAAAATTTACACGATTGTAACGACAAAAATTATTATAAGAACCAAAAACCAAACTTTTAAATTTTTATAAAATATAAATCTCACTTCTCTATATTCTTTTCATTATTCTCATACTTTTTCACATTTACATACAATATTATATACTTTCTTTATAAAATTTTATAATCTTCTTAAACATGGTATTATTGGTATTGACAGAACGTATCAGAACTGCAATCTATCAAGCTATACAATCGCCAGAATTTGATGAATCAGCAAGACAACGTTTGAGATCATATTTGAAAGCAAGTGCTTGCATTCCATTGGACCTTATCAAGGAGGTTTCCAACTTCTTAGTGAGTCGTGATGGAAAACTGGGCAGAGAAATTGGTAAGAAAAAAAGGAAATATCATTATATTAGTAAATTAATTATTAGAATTAATTATTATTATTACTCTTACTTTATATAATAAATACCCGTTTATTTTGTGAATTTATTTATGTCAAATTTCAAATTTGACACTTCTTCTTACTATATTTGGAAAATCTTGGTGTCCTTATCACACTATATCCCGTATTATTCCGGTTTTTTTTTATTTTATTTCTCCGAGTTGCCATTAGGGCGCGAAATGTCGTCACAAAAAGAATTTCGTTTTTTCAAGTAACCCATTTTAGAAAGATTTTCTTAAAAAAAAAAAAAATAATAATGTTCGGATATTCTTAAAATTTCCGGTATTTTTTTATAATAGTAATAGTAATAGTGTTATTTCTTAGGTCAACTTTTTATTTGTTGTAAATTTTTTCTTTTTTTTTTTTCTTCTATTTTGCAAAATTCTTATTAGCCAGAATTATTCTTTCACACAAACAACACACACATCTTTCTAATTAATCTACTTTGTTGTACACATGAAAAAAAAACGCCATTTTACTAATAATTTACTATTTTTTCCATTTTCTAATTCATTCAGGTCTTTCTAGTTATTGGTTACACGAATTGCTTACTGGAAGTGGAATTTATGTACAGCCTCGTAAAGAAAAAGTCAAGGTACTTATATATATATATATATACAATACATATATAAAAAAATTTTTTAATTAATTAATTTAGAAAGTTTTTATTAACATTAAAAAATGACCAATTATAAAAACAAATCAATTAACAATTATTCTCCCTCTCACGGTCACACACATAATTTAGAGTCCTGAATTGGTTGCAAAATTAGAAAAAATATTAGCAGAACAAGCCAATAAAGAATATGCTCGTATGGTTGGCAAAGTTGCCTCTTCTTATGATGTTGAGACTTTTAAATTACTTGATACCGAGGAGTTCCAAAGTATTCGTGGTCAACTCACTGCCATCATCAACATCACCTTTACCGTTGTTGCTGTATTCGCAGCTGTTTATCATGTTGCTCAAACGATTACTGGTGACACTGGAATGGTAAATAATGAATATTTATAATGAATTACAGTTTTATAGCCAGCCAATAATTATGATAAATAACTAAACTTATTTTATTATACTGCTTATTTTCATCTCTCCAATTATATAGCGTGTATTACTTGCTTTATCTGGCAGTGTTATTGTGGGTATCGCAGAAACATTCTTATACATGAGATACTTGACAGGCTATGATTCTCCAACCAATAATAATAAAAATAGCAGAAAAGAGAAAGACCGCAGTAAAATACCTTCATCAACAACTCGTAAACGATCATCATCTACATCCCATTACAGAGCTGCTACTACTAACAATACCACAACTACAGCAGCGACTACAACATCATCATCTCGACGTTCTCATAACAGAAGATCAAACACTTTATAAAAATATTGTTATAAATATATAGTAATGATTGTGATATAGGATATAGTAGGGTATAACATATATAATATATTAATTAATATATAATTAATATATATATATTAATAATTAATGATATCATTTTATGAATAATCTTTTAATTTAAAAAAAAACAATTTTTCTGTATATTTTTCAAAAATTTTTTTTATTTTAATTATTATCATTTGAGGGATTTTTTTATTTTAAAATAAATTCTCACACAACAAAAATATCAAAAAAAAAAAAAAGCATTTTTCTTAATTGATTTTTTTTGATCATGTAGTATATCATTGCAATCAAAAAAAAATTTTTTTTTCTTCATTTTCATTTTTCACCACAACTTTAAAAAAAATTTTTTTTTTGGAAATATTTTTTTTTTCATATAATGATTTTAATGATTATTAAGCGTTATAGCTTTTTAAAAAAATATTTTTTATTTTTTTTATAAGTAAAAAACTAAAGCTAATAAAATAAAAACCATGCCAAAAAGAAATTTTTTTTATATTAAATATTATTGATTCGATATTGCTGGGTTATTTTTTTTAAATACATGCATGTGTGGGGTTGATTTTAATCATATGATAATATCATTTAGACGCGTATAAAAGATTAATGTAAGTTCGTAATTAATAAATGGCTTCTTGTAACAAAAAGACCTATTTTGTAGGGACTTGCATGTGTGTGTGAAAAAGATAACAGGGAAAATCATTAAATCAGTTTAACCGCGTAAATTAGCTAGTTAAATGAAAATTTCATATTATTCAAATGTTCCTTGGATTTTTGTGGGGTGAAAAATATTCCTTTGAGCTAGTAAAAAACAGAAAAACAATCTTTTTTATTTTTATTGTATATAAAATAATAAATGCAATTTTCACGTGACATCAAACTTATTTAGAAAGATTTAAATCCAAAAATTTTCACGATGGTTTCAGCTTCGACATAATTTAAAAACTTTATAGCTTTGTCAATGATATTTAGAATTTGTTTTGGATTAGTTGGTCTTGTTGAATATTTATTGTTTGGTTGATATAACTTGGAAAGCACCCATTCCTTTCTGGTAAATATCCGACGAACTACCAAGAAGCAACAATGGTCAACAATTTACTTTTGCGTTCATTACACTTGCCATTCCTGTCATTGCATGTACAACACCAGGACTGATACCACTAAGCACACCTAATTAATAACGAAAACATTGTTTTTATATATAGACTCTTATGAATATGTATATTTAAAAAGAAAATATTATACTTATCACAGCAGGGAAGAAAATAATTGGAATTTAATTAAAAAATCGAGTAAATTTTAGTTATATTCATCCACCATAACTGATTATGAAAACCTATAAAGCGTATTCCTTCAGAAATGTAAATATTTTAATGTACACTTATCCCCAAAAAAATGAAGCATTCTTTTATTTTACCTCAATTAATGGAGTCCCGACTATTCCAAAAATCACATTAATGTCTTGCCCTTTAAGAGATTTTGCATTTATATGAGCACCTGTTAAATTATTTTTAGACACTCACTTTGAAACTTTAGTGACGCGCGTTTTAAATGAAATGGTAGAATCATTATTATCAGGCATTTTTCAGTAGGAGTTGGAGTTATTGAAGTAGGAGCAGGCTTAGCAGTTTTAAGAAAAGGTTTAATGTATGGACTTACCATAACACAAATGTTTGTATCTCTTGAGATCCCTTCAAGAGACAAGTCATACCAACAGTTTTTGCAATGGATGTCACAACAATTAGTGATGTTAGCCGGCTAAGAACTTGAATAAATTTTTTATCTAATAATTTAGTAGACAAATAACATACTAATACTTTGTATGAATTCATTAAAAATCGGGGTTTTTTATTATTTTACTAAACGTTGTGCGTGAAATTTAAATTGGCCAATTAGAATTTTGTTTCCAAAAATTTTTAGTATTAATATAGAAATTCATTTTCACGCTGATGAATATGGTAAAAAATTCTAGCCAGCTAACATTTGATCAAATGAATTATTTATTCTATTCTTATTGAAAAATTCAATTAAAACATAATAAAAAATTAATTAATATAAAAATTAAAAAAATTAATCAACTTATTGATCAAAAAGTTTATAATTTTCTCTCAAAAACAGTATATTAATATTATTATTACTACAAATACTATTGCTATTTAACTTATCATAATCAAATGTTTCATTATTATTAATACTATTATTATCATTACTACTATTATTATCATTGCTGCGATTATTACTACTACTGCTACTAATACAATTATTAATATTGCTACTACCACTACTAATACTATTAATATTACTACTGCTATTTAACCCATTGTTAATATTGTTATGCAATGACCCACCAGACCAAGAATTTGCTTTGCTATGAGTGTTGGAACTAATTAATTGCTTATTTTGTGCATTAGTTTTCTTTTCCTTTTTTGGCGGCATTACAAATGAATGAATATTTTTTATTATTTTTGAGAATGGAATTTGATTGGCTCAAGCCGGCTAACATCACTACCAGATTGTATTCAATTATTGAATAACTATCTTTCACGAGCACTATGGTTCCCAAAGCCCATTGAGTATAGCTCACCAACAGACAAGCAGTCGTTCCTACTACAAGCGCGACGGGTTGTAGAGTAGTTGATGTACTCAATGGTATGAAGGGTTTCAAGATGGTTCGTGGAGTATAGCTCATCAACAGACAAGCAGTCATTCCTACTACAAGCGTGATGGGTTGTAGAGTAGTTGATGTACTCATGATCCTAATCCAAAATAGTATGTACAATTTACTTGCCTTAAAAGCTTTTTTCCACCCTAGCACTTCTTGTCCAGACTCGGATACTTCAGTGTAGAATTTACTGATTTCATTCAGTTCGTTATTGTAGTGATTATGCTCAGTTTTCATGTCTTTTAAATTGCCAGCAGAAAGTCGAAAATCTAAAAAATTTTTGAGTGAAGGCTCGTCTGTACTCTCCCAAAAGGCTAAATGATCACAAGTGATAGGTTATGTTATAAATCATAAGAACATCAGCACATATTAGGAACAAACTTTACCAGGGTATTTCACAGCATTAAGACATTCAGGAAGAAGGTATTGATTGACTAAAAGATTGTAAATTTCCATACAAAAATACAAAAAGTAAATAAAAAATCAACATAACGAACGGGCTTAAATATGATTGGTTGATCTACAGAAATTATATTTACATTATTAATTTGAATTATCTGGTTTTGCAGTTACCAAAAAATCTGTACCCAATAACACATATAGCCTAGATTCTGTTTAATATACCACCAAATTAATTTTAAAAAATGGAGAGGTGATTAGGAAGTTAGATGAGAAGCGCTTTTTTGTAGATGAAATGCAAAATTATTATAATTTCTTAATTTCATTCAATATACATTTTTATTTATTTTAATAGTTTAAATAGAATAAATAATAGGTCCAATACTGCGATTTTGAAAGCAAAGATTGTAAACGTTCAAATAATTATCACAGTTATTTAAAAATTTTCAGATATTTATTTAACAATGTTAATGAACTGATAATTTTATTGTTGTAAAATTATATAAAAGTTATTTTAATTTGTTTGAATTTAAAATATAAATATAAATCATAAGAAAATAAATATATATATAATATATATATTGTATGGAAGCTTATAGACTTCCGAAAAATATGATCATAATTTAAAGATAACTTCTTTGATTATAAATAATATAAATATAATAATAATATGATTATATTCCCCACAATATA
>CAUDNR010001335.1:23665-37464 GCA_958430865.1 Entrophospora sp. SA101 | reverse complement strand
CTTTTATCAAAAAAAAAAAAATAAAAAAGAAAATTTTAAAAGAATTTCATTTATGCAAATCTAACCAAAAAAACTGAAAATGGCAACAACGATTATTATTATCATAAAAAATTTTGTGTAAATTTTATTTTTATTATTTTTGTTATATTAACAACGAATAAGAAGCTTAATAAAATAAATAAAGAATTAACAAAATCTATTATTTTCGCAGAAATTTAATTAAACAATTGATCTATATGTCCAAGTCCATTTGATGTGAATCTGTAAATATAATTAATATTATTTTAATAGACTTGATAAAATAAAAATTATTCAACGCAAAATAAATCAATCGTTAATAACTACCATCACAATTACCAATGATCGTAACTTTTGTTGAATTTACAGGTTGAGGAAGATTTTCGATTTTTAATAGCCTACTCGTATAAACAGCATTTGGATGTATAATTATTGAGGGATCGAATTCGACCTTGTCCATCTCATCAAATTCTTTTGGTTTTGCAAAATTTTTCCAATTATTAATGGTTTTAAAAATTTCCTTGGCAGTTGGACGTTTATCTGGATTAGCATCCATACACCTGTATGCTAATTCAATGTAAACTTTTGGGGTATTAATTGAGAATCCTGGTCTTATCCCTTCACAAATCTTAATTGCAAGATTTAAATCATGTTCCAAATCACAGAAAGGTTGTAATCCTGTTGACACTAGCGACATTAATACTCCAAAACTATATATGTCTGATTTCAATGTGTATGGCTCGCCTCTTAAAACTTCTGGTGCTATATATGGTAGTACTCCAATTATATTATTTGATGTTGATTGGTTGGCTGGAATTGATAATCCCAAATCAGCGATGCACGACTTTAAAAAGACGTCATGACAAAGTAGGATATTACCACCATGAAGATCATGATGAATGATTTCTTGTTGATGAACTTGTTCTAATCCCATAATAATGTCAAAAAGAACTCTAAGTTTATTTTCCCATTTTAAATTTTTATATCCTTTTGTTAAATAATTTTGAAGGCTTCCATCTTTTATATATTCCATTACAAATACATATTCTTTTGTAATTAGATCTTGTGCTAATCCATAAATATGAACTATTTCTATTTTATTTTGAAGCTTTGTATAATTTTTAAACTAAAATAACAAATAAAATATTTAATTACAACAATAAATAACACCTGAAATTGATAATAATAAAATAATTTACCTCATTAAGAAATTCATCAGAAATATTTTGAGAATTATCTAATTTTTTTAATACCACAGTCCTATCCTCAATAGTTCTTTCACCATGATTATATGTATCTTTCATACCATTTAACCAAGTAGCTTTGTATATAGTTGCAAATCCACCTTCACATATCCTTTCAATATTTGTTAAATCATTATAAGGAATCCATTGAAGATGATAATGATTATCATACTTAGTTGCTTTAAGTTGTGTACTTTTAATCAACTCATCTAATGTTTCATTGCCACTAGTCCATCCTTCAGTTAATAGTTTTGGATCACATGATTGACACCATGAATAATTGGTATTATATCTGTTGCATGTTGGACATTTCCCATACATTGCATATCTTTTCTTTGAATATTCATCATTTTTATCAGTAAGGTATCATTATGATGTTTATTTTCACCCAAAGTGTTTTCCATTGTGGTTTTTTATTATATTTGTATAATTTGTACAATTTGTCAAAAAAAAATTTTTTCTAAAGAACTTTTTTTTTCAGCCACAAAATATGTATCACACAAAATATATTAATATATCAAAACCTGAATTACTCTCATAAATAAATTCGACATGCACCCCAAAGTCGTTAAAGACATAAACCGTAATAAATATTGCAAGTCTGTAAATGGCAAAATCACTAACAATCACACTGTTTGAATAGGGTTTCTATTCGAATAAGGTTTATTCGAATTATTTGTTTTACACGTTATGAATTTTGAGTTTTGAATTAAATTGGAAGTTTATTCGAATAAAATGAATAACGAATAATTTGATAATTCAAGTAGATAATTCAAATAAAAAATTGAATAAAACGAATAAACGAATAAATGAGTAGTTCGAATAGTTCAAATAAAACAAGTAATTCGAAATAAAACAAACGAATAAACTAAAACGAATAATTCGAAATAAAATAATTTGAAATAAACAAAATAATTTGAATAAAATAAAAACGAATAATTTGAATAAAACGAATAAACGAAATAATTCGAATGACTATAATTCCAATGATAGCAATTTGAATAATAAACGAATGATAACAATTTGAATAATAAACGAATGATACAATTCGAATAATAAATGAATGATAATAATTTGAATAATAAACGAAATGATAACAATTTGAATAATAAATGAATGATGATAACAATTCAAATAATAAAAGAATGATAACAATTCGAATAATAAACGAACGATAGCAATACGAATAATAAACGAACGATAGCAATTCGAATAATAAATGAATGATGATAATTCGAATAATAAATGAATGATAACAATTAACGAATGATAACAATTCAAATAAACGAATGATAACAATTCAAATAAACGAATGAAAACAATTCGAATAAATGAGATGATAATTCGAATAATAAACGAATGATAACAATTTGAATAATAAACGAATGATACAATTCAAATAATAAACGAATGATGGTAATTCAAATAAACGAATGATAACAATTCGAATAATAAACGAATGATAATAATTCAAACAAAACGAATGATTGAATAATTCAAACAAAAATTTGTATTATGGATAGAAACTTTACTATATTGCAGAGTCATCAAATCTAGCACAATAATGTTTAAACTAAACTAAAATCACCATATACAACTACAATACTTGAGGCGTCCCTACAAGCAATATAGTAAAACCAATAAAAGGGGTTCCTAACTAATAATTAAATGTTGGCCAAACCATTAATCATCAGAAAGGGTTATGAATCAATTAATGAAAGTGTCATTATTGAAAAATCAATTGTTTTTAAATTTTTTTTTCACTGAAGGAGATTTCAAGCATATTTATACTTCTTGAAGTATTACAAATAACATAACTTTTTACATGATTTTGTCCAATAAAATAAAATAAATGAATGATAACTAATTGACAATTACTAAATTAAATGTCAAAAATGTGTCATTGATGATTAAATGATACCTGATGAAATGTTTTTTGTCATAATTAATTAAAAATAAAATTATATTCATTGAAGTGTCAGATGGTAATCAGCTTCAATTTGTAAATGTTAACTCAAGTGTTGAGAATAATTTGTCTTCCTTGAAATATTATTAAAAGAAAAATATGGCAATGTGGCTCTGGACACATTTGTATTGTACCAATTCCATTCAATTCATTAATGTCATAGAAAACTTTGATGAACTTTCTTTGAAGTCAACGCAGCTTTAATAGGGAAGGCTTCTGTTTTTTGCAGGAAAATCAAATAATTAGCTGAATAAATCCCGAACTAGAATAAATATGCTATTGATCCAGAATTAAAAGGGCACAACAATCATGATTGTTATATTGTAGTTCTACTCTAAACCTAGAAACATTATCATCAAATCCATCATCTTTAAATACTGTTAGTTCTCAAACCCATACTAAAAAATAAATAATTTATGAGAAGGAAGTAAAAAAAGGAGTATTGCTTGAAAGTATTTCTTTAAATGAAACCTCATCAGAAGCTCAAGATGTTCAAAATCTTAATGATGAATCTAACTCATTACAGTAAGGATTACTTGTCATCACCACTCCTCTCATCACTTTCAATGTCAATTTTCTTGTTTAGCAAGTGCATCAGTTTCACAGATCTTAGATGGTACTCAGAGGATGCAGAAGAGAAGTTGTGGAATATCTGTTACTAGGTACTGGAGTAAAGTATCATCCTCATCATGATATGTTTTCAGTATTTGTCAGATTTGTAATGTATTTTACTCTGGGTTCAGCCCATTCTAGCCATAAGCCTTGCATTCTCTTGTCTCAATAAATCTAATTCGTGTTGCATGTTCAATAATAACTTTTTATATAATAATAAGGCATAGATTTATTCCAATTCCGAATTAATGCATGGAGTACACCTTTTACAAAATATAAAAAATCACATGTGCACTCTTTTTTGGAATGCCAATCATTTTTGCAAGAAAAAATTTGAAATCATTCACCCATCATGCACACATTGCAAAATCCAGGATGCAAAAATATGGGATATCAAATGATGGAATCTTCAAATGTATATCAATCACATTGAGAATCAGGAATTTTTTTTTTTTGACATGGATTTATGTAATTATTACACTATTTACATAAGTTTATGGTGGACCCTGTAATATTATGCAATTATTACATTCAGTGTAAAAGTTACATAATTTTTTATGCAAATATTACAACTTTGCATATTAAAATTTATGGACATAATATTACAGTGGGGAAAATTTCCTGGTGAGTACAGAGCAATCAAAGTCACAAAGAAGTTTAAAGCAACCAAACTGTTGACAGATGGGTTTAAACTGATGAAGTTTATGCACAATTCCTGAGTGAGTGAGCTCATTTCAATAAAATGAAAGTCAGCTACAAGTTGCTGGAATGTTTCACATAGGTAAGTAAATAATGAATCTGCATTTTTTTTTCCAAAGTAAACTGATTTAATTTGAGTTAAGTCTCAAGTTTTACAAATGTGTTGTCCCAAAAGGTATGTGACAGTATTGAGCTGAGAGAAGCTTCTTGAGGTGCCAGTTGTAGTCAAAAAAATCAAAGATCTTATCAGGGTGTCGGCTAGTGTGTGGAAGATGAAGGCATGTTTTATCCTCATTTGTTTTAAGTTTCATCAGTGAATGCATTATTTTCTCATTACCTTCATTTGCAAATAGAAATAATTGTGGATTGCATAAAGAAGGTGTGGTCACAGGAGTGCATTTAGAGGGTAGTTTTATATGAATGGGTCCAGGAAAAGACCATACAGTGCAGAACATAGAGGGAGTGCATTTATGGAGGAGGTGCACTTATGGATGGTTGACTGTAGTCAATAAATCACAGTTAAAATGATTGCAGAAATTTCAAATAACATAGTAAAGTTACCCAACTTTAAACCATTATAACTTTTTTTTTTTACTAAATAACTCAAAAAACAAAACTTTCTATTACATTATTTTTCATGTCTAGAAGATTGCAAAAATAGAGAGGTTTTGGTAAAATAGCCCATATTTAATAAATTATCAGAATTTAAAGATTGCAACGTTTTGTGACGACTACCACTATAATACAAATGCTCACTTTTTCTGGTTTTGTTGCAGCATGCTCCATACAATATTTAACTATTAACCATTTTGTAATGCTTTTGTCCAATCCCATTTGTCCCAAGGTTTCTTGAATTCCTGTGCTCGTTTATAATTATCCTTTGTATCAAGTTTCTTAGGTCTTCTCCAAACTTCTGGAGATAAATCACAAATACCCGCAATAATTTCCTAATTTTTTTAAAATGTTTATAATAAATAAAATAAAAATTTTTTAATGAAAAAAAAAATAAATGAAATTTTAACAACGAACCTTTCCAAACCATTTAGGAAAATTTTCACTTTTTTCAATTATATGACCATATCCACCATCCAGACCAAACCATACATGAAAATATGGCAATTCTTTAACCATTGAATGTCGAAATCCTCTTTTTGAGGTATCAATGATTTTTTTATTTTGTGACCATTCACTTCCACTTGCTATAATACTTTGCTTGAAGTAAGCCGGTGCATCTTCTGACATATCCCATGGTAGTGGTATACATTCTATCACTGTATGATTATGATATTTAAGATTGATCACTGTCTCCATAAATATTACTCCACGGTCTTCTTCTGCAAACATCTTCATTAAACATTTCATAAAATTCTGCACAAATATATAAATATAAATATTAGTATTAATATTAATTTAATAACACACATATATAATATTTACTCTAATTTCATCCCATGAATCATCATCACATTCCAATGTGGAAGTGACATGCTGAGTTGGTACAATTAAACAATGTCCTTTAGTCATCTCTGTTACATTTGGTAATGCAAGATATGCTCTATAACCTATTGCAACAATGGCAAATGGTGATGATTTAACCTTGTCTTTCACACAATAAATACATTTTTCTTCAGCTTCCTTTGATTTCAAGAAGTCTAAATTGAGGATAAATTTAAAATATATTTTTATCAAAAATAAGAATATAACAACAAATAGCAATCATTAATTACCATTGACAATAAATGTCCGACTTTGTTGACCAGTTTTTTCTTGAAATTTTGCTATATCGTCAGCATTTTCATCCATATATTCTAAATTATCCTACAAAGAATTTAAAATTAATTGATAATAAAAATAATAAATAATGACAATAAATATAAATAATAATGATAACAATACCTCATATTTTGAATCATTCCCTATTCTAGTCACTATTTGTTTAGCAATAGCAGATCTGGTCTCATGCCTTTCTTGACGTACCATCTCTAGTTACATGTAAATTATTTTATTTAAAAAACTATGACAATTATAATAATACTAAAACGCAATAATAAGATTCTTTGTTACCATTAATATCAAATGTTAGAGCTCGTTCTACACTTTTTCCTTGCTTTTTTGAAATACTTTCAACTTTTTTATCCGAATCTTCTGAATCACCCTACAAATTTATATAATATTATATATATATGTATATGCATTATAACAATAAATAATTAAATTATTTTTTGAAAATAGTACCTTTAAAAATAATTCTCTTCTCATACTTTTTGCAAATTGTTTATTTGTGCTAGTACTAGAAACTGGGTTTTCTTGATGCAATAGATCTAAATAATTCATAAATAAACGATGATAAATAAAAGGATACTATATAGGAATATTATAACAATTAAATCATACCATTTACTTCAGATTTATTATTTTGTTGCACAGTTTTCTCATCCGAATTATCCTACATGAAATTATACATATAATTTATAACATATGTTATAATTGAAGTCCATTACACAATCGAAATAATACCTGTAAAAATAATTCCCTTCTCATTCTTTTAGCCATCTGTTTATTCATAGAAGATCTAGAATCCGATTTTTCTTTATACGGCAAATACAATAAGTTAATAGCATGCTTCAACATGAATTCTATTATACATAAAGTAGATAAACTAGAAACTACCATTATCTTCGGATCTAATTTGCTGATCTGTATTTTCTTGTTTTTCAACTGAAATGTCAACTTTCTCATCCAAATGTTCTAAATCATCCTGAAATTAACGATATATATATATATTATACGTTAAAGTTTTATTTCATTTATCGATAACAAGTAATAGTACCTCAAAATCTGCATCTTCCGTTTTTCTTTTTGTCAATTTATCCATATTATTATAATAATAATAATAAGTGAAATAAATAAATCATAGAATAAATTGATGTTACATGAGCGTTTTAGCGATTTGATAATAAAATTACCATGGTAAATTAAATTAAATGGCAAAAAAAATAAAAAACAAATATAAGTAGATATTAAAATTATACATGTTTTATTCTCCAAAAAATTAGGATTTATTAATAGGCTTAGCAATTTATTTGGGCATCATATGTTTCTTTGTTTTTGTCCTATTATTAGGACCGTCTTCAAGATTCAGGTGAATAATAATAATAATACTATAATTATCAATGTGTGTATATATATATATATATACACGCATAAATAGATCTGAATTATTGTCAACTTTTCAGAAATGGTCCAATTGGAAAATTATATAATTTTCTAACAGTAACATTAATTGAATGGATATGGTAATTATTTTTACAATGGTTTTCTTTCTCATAATATGACTTGAATTAACATATCTTCTTTTTTAATTTAAGGATTTTAACAAGAAAAACTTGTGGGAATAGCATGCCAAGAATCTTTGATTATGCTTATAATTATTGTGCAGAGGAAAAAAATCCAACTTTACAAGTAATCTCATGATGATTTAATATTGAAAAATGAAAGTGCGAGTATTTATTTGATTAATACTAATTGTAATATCATTGATCATTATTTAGCTCTTTTATTTATTTTTATTATCAGGATCCATTTGGGTATTTTATCAAGTTGGATGGGATCATATTCCTGGACCATATATTTCTAAATTACACACGTGAGCAAAAAACTATTGTTTTAATAAATGTTATTATTTATTTACGATGAATCTAATTATTTACCTTTCATATAAGTATACTTACGATTCATATTATTTACATTATTTAGATTGCTCATTCCAATAGTAATAATATTTACGTATTTAACATTTTATATAGCATGTTATAGTGATCCAGGAAAAATTACTAGAAAAAATGTTTCAAAAGCTTGTGAAATGTTTGATTATGATTTTTTACTATTCGAACCAAAAATCTGTAAAACTTGTCTAATACAAAAGTAAGAATTAATCTTATAATAATCTTAATAATAATAATAATAATAATAATAATAATAATAATAATAATAATAATAATAATAATAATAACTTTTAACAATTTTATTATTATTACTATTTATGGAAAGACCAGCAAGATCAAAACATTGTTCGTTATGTAAAATGTGTGTAGCAAAATTAGATCATCATTGTAAGTGGTGAAATCAATACAAATTACAAACAAAATATATCAAACTATATAATACTAATATTATTTTATTAGGTGCATGGATTAATAATTGTGTTGGATTAGACAATTATCGTTACTTTTTATTATTTCTTTATTCAATAATTCAGATATGCTTTTATGGCACATATATTATATTTAACATATTCTTGGGATTTGCTAAAAAAATGAATCTACAATATGCTTACACTACAAATATACAAACTGGTGTAAAAACTCCGCTTAGTATTTATCAAGGAGCTTTGGTAATAAATGATTATTGAATATAATAGAATTCATTATTTTAATATTTAATATTTTAACATTTCATTTATTATATTAAATTATTTTTTTGCTACACAGTTTTTAATTCATCAAGAAATATTGTTGGGCGCACTTGGAATCTTTGCATTGTTAGTAGGATTTGTAATAACGTTTTTTCTTTTTTATCAATTCTATTTGATTTATTGTGGTACAACTTCAAATGAAGCTTTTAAATGGGAAGATTTAGATGAAATAATTTCTAATGATGAATTATGGGTTTATGATGGAAAAACCCCTAAAAATAAACAAAACAACATGTTACCATCATCAATATCATTGTCATATAATAACGATGATGATGGGAAGACATCAATGAATAATAATAATAATTCTAAAAATAAAAAGAAAGCAAAAAGAAATAATGCCGGAAAAAATAATAACGATGACGATGATAATAATAAGAAAGAAGAAAAGTTTTTTGGAAGAAGAACTACTGCTATGTCTATTTACTGGATTCAGCCAAATATCAAGAAACGTCAAGTATCCACTGATAGTAAAAATAGTAAAAATGTAAACGGTAATAATAACAATAGTAATAATAATGGTAATGATGTAAATATACCAGATTCAATAATACCTTTAAATAGTAAAAGTGGAAGCAGTAATCAACATGGCAATGAAAAAGTAAATAATCAGGATGTTAACTATAATAATAATAGTGACAACAATAAGAGAGTTATAGGAAGACCAATAAAATCATTAAAAGAAATTAAAAATATTTATGATAAAGGACTTTTCGGAAACATTTCTGAAATCTTGTTTCCTCCTGCATTAGAATAATAATTAATTAGATAATAATATTAAATTATATGTTGTGTAGCATTTTTTATTTTTTATTTATTATTTTTTTTATTTATTATTTATTATTTATTATTTATTGTTTATTATTTATTAAAAATTTTTATTTATTCAGAATCACCACAAGAACTATATGATCCTAATAAATAATTGAACTGGCTTGTATGTTTGATGATATTACGCCAATATTATTACCAGTAATGGTAATATATAGGTCTGAATTACTAACCTTTCTTCTGTAATGTATATTGTTATAGTTGCTGCTGGTAGTGATTGTAGTAGGGCCAATTTATTTTGATCCAAATATAATAAGATTTTGTAGCTTTATATGGTAAATCCTTTGTCTGAAAAATATATGTATCATATTTGATTGGCCAATTTCAATTTCACACGTCTAAATGTTCATCAATTGATTGATAATCTTGCTTGAACTTGTCAATTTTTCATCTTCTTTCATCTAAAATTTCTTAACATCACTGTTATGCGACCAATTTATTATTAATTTCACCAGTCAATTGGTGATTTTGTAAAATATAAAATAAATATATAGTCGAACCTTCGTTGAATAGCACAAATAATTCGTTGAGACGAACGATCAACAAACTTAAAAATTTTTTTTATAAATTTAGTAAAAGTTAAAATAATTTGTCAATTAATTACTTGTTGAAAAAAACCAATATCAACACAGAGACATATAATCACACGACACGCTAAGCTGCCGACAAAAATATCAGGTATATTAATATTGTTAATATTTTTGAATCACAATTAAGATACTTGAGAATCTTTTATTATTATTAATTATAATAGTAAGTAGTATATACATATAACACACTGTTAGGACCATCAAACGCCTAACGTTATATACTTAATTGTAAATTTATTTATATTGACAATCAAATATTAAAACGATAATAATTGATTTTTAAATATCCATTTAGCGCAATCACTATTATTAAAAATCGTTATTTTTTGTAACATGAAATTTTTTTCGCTTAAATTTCAGGCATACGATCAATCTACTCTTCCTCCCTTTTGATCTATAAATCATATTGTCTCGTGGCCTGTTTCTTGAGTTTTCGTTGATTCTGGTTATGTTGCTGTTGGCTCTGATATTGTTGCTGTGGTCCAACAGACAGAGTTTGGTTATGGATTGTGCGTGACTATGTGTTGGGGATTGATGGATGTGTCGCTGGAGGAGAAGGACTCTAGTATGCAAATCAACAAATTTGTTAAATGCATAAATAAAAGTTTTAATCATCACCCATTGGGATACCGGTGCTTGTATTACAATATATTTAAAAGATTAAGTTTTATTTTGGTCTGCTGATAATAAGTTTGGCTAACAAGGAATAATGAATTGTAATTAATTTGTCCATATTAATATTGGTCAGATCAGAGAATATATGATTAAGTTTAATTAATATTTAAACAGCGAATCGTTGCTATATAGAATCACATATTGTGCCTATCTAGCTGGTAAAGGAGCGTTCATGATGATGGTAATGATTAGGGATGTCCACCGAATCTTCTTTTTCAGTAGTATCGAAACCGAAAGTGTACTTGAAAGTACTTTCGAACATTCGCAAGTTTGAAACCTAAACCAAAAGTCAAACTAGCTTAATTCTTCTCTCAATCAACTATCAAAACATTACCAAAAAATCTGTTTTTTTCTAAATTCGAACCTTTTTTTCCCAAACAACCTTTCCTTATTAATCTTGTTATTAACTGGTTTCTTTTCATTTTGGTTTTCATCATGACCATCACTTATATCATTTGTTTCATAATCATTTGTTATATTTTCACAACATCCATAATCATTGTATCTCCACAAGTTGCAGGTTAATTTTGGTATTAATACTAGCCACTTCTGTATCAAAAACTTTTTCTGAAAGCACTTTTCTATTAGATGGTGTGTAGGCAGGACTAAGTTGTCCAAAGTAACTCAATAAAATATAATATTAAAAGGTATACTACATATTACAAATGCCTCGATTAATGCTCTATTAATATTATCATTCCTTTCTTGGTTAGTATTGTGCAAACCTAATTTTCTTGTTTACTAGAAGAAATTTAATCGAGTATTTACAAATTTCTCTATTACAACCACCACATTCTTTTCCCAGATGTTTTCAAATTCCATGGATAACCTACAATAGCAACACCTTACAGAATAATGTCCTTTGCTATTTTTAACCTCACTTCCTTCACAAAGTGTATCCAAACATTTGAAAGAAGGTCGTCCAATAATTCACGAATTTCTAATTTGATTCTAAAAATACGTAATTATGCAAAACCTATTCAAATATTCAAATATAATATAATTAAATAATTAACTTCATCAAATAACTGCCACATAAGATGAAAATAATTCCTCTCATGGAACTTCTTTTACATTATTAATATATGTACCATTGTCGGCGGCGGTCAAGCAAATTTTCTTAGATTTTATACATATAATCTGTACAATAATTAATTATCTATTTTTTAAAAAAATCGAACTATATTAATTAATATACAATTGAGATTTTGACTTTCGGTTTTTGAACCGAAACCGAAATTTTACCGAAAGTGTTTAAGTAGCTTGCACAGTTACAGTGGACATCACTAAGCTGAACCGCTTCCAAACATTCAGCTTGATCCTCCCGTTTTCGAGCATGGTTCTATACAAGATCTTAGTGAAAACCCGAGGAAAAACAAGATGAGATTGAGAAGATCGCACGTCGAATCTTTAGATCAGAACTTACTGCTTAGTAAGCTAATCACATATGATGACTGAATATTACTATTTCCTACTGATACAAAGCAATGAGTTCTGTACAACATTTCGTGTAACAACAAACTTCCACTATGCTCCAGAAATGTGAACTGTGAGAAACGTCCAACCCAAACTGACTTGATTGTTATTCCAACCGTGAAATCTTGGACAAGTCAAAAGTCACAGCCCTACCTTCAAATTTGATAACAGTGCCTCCCTTTTCAAAGCCTTCCTTGGATTTTCTGCACCTTGATGATGGCCAAAGACAAATGGATCCACTTGCATAAAATGGAAACACGATACTAAGCAATCATCCATTGCACATCTATCTACACTACTGAAATATGCTAGAACAAGTTGTGGATGATGAATTAGAACATTTCTTCAAACATGACAATTTTCAAAACCATGGAATGATGCACAGCTTTACCTACATGGAAAAAAGAAACATCTCACTTAATGCAATCCATGCAGACATTCCATCATAGAAAAACATTGTATAATTTGGTCATGAAGTATCAGATTACACCATTGTAACCATCAAATGGAGAACCATGTTCCAAAGGGTTCCCTCAGCCAGAATCAGACAAAACCTATTGCTCACCCAATGTCTATTTTCATGTAAAGTAAGAAGACAGGTCACATAAATTTTCAATATGTGATGTCCATAGGATTTTGTGAAATACATTACAAATCTGACAAATACTGAAAACATATTGCGAGCGTGCAATCTGAGTTTCCTATTTAATAGGTTATTTATAGCTCAACACACAGCCTCCTCGCTGACTTACGGTCGATTCTATTGTTTGACACACAGCCTACTTGCTGATTTACAGTCAATTTCCACTATTTATATATATATGACACACAGCCTACTTGCTGACTTACAGTCAAAAATATAACTTTTATCTTTTCAGATAAAAGGGTCCCTAGGTTCTATGTAAATGATTATATCCCAAAGGCGTCCCCTTGAGATGTCTCTTGATAGTTAAGATACTGGTTAACTGCTATGGGTCGCAAAGGTTTCCCCTTTGTGGTTTATTAATTAGTTAAAGGTTATTATTTTCAGGGTAAAATATGTTATGTGTTTTATTAGCGATAATAATATTATTATTACAGTGTATTAGGAATATTAATTGTTAGATCAATAATTAAAAGATTGTTATGAACATGATTTTTCTGACTTGGTCTAAAACCAAGTCCTTTTATACCTCTTGGGGTATTACAAATAACATGACTTTTACTCTAGTTTG
>CAUDNR010001335.1:0-23655 GCA_958430865.1 Entrophospora sp. SA101 | reverse complement strand
AACACATAACATATTTTACCCTGAAAATAATAACCTTTAACTAATTAATAAACCACAAAGGGGAAACCTTTGCGACCCATAGCAGTTAACCAGTATCTTAACTATCAAGAGACATCTCAAGGGGACGCCTTTGGGATATAATCATTTACATAGAACCTAGGGACCCTTTTATCTGAAAAGATAAAAGTTATATTTTTGACTGTAAGTCAGCAAGTAGGCTGTGTGTCATATATATATAAATAGTGGAAATTGACTGTAAATCAGCAAGTAGGCTGTGTGTCAAACAATAGAATCGACCGTAAGTCAGCGAGGAGGCTGTGTGTTGAGCTATAAATAACCTATTAAATAGGAAACTCAGATTGCACGCTCGCAATATGTTTTCAGTATTTGTCAGATTTGTAATGTATTTCACAAAATCCTATGGACATCACATATTGAAAATTTATGTGACCTGTCTTCTTACTTTACATGAAAATAGACATTGGGTGAGCAATAGGTTTTGTCTGATTCTGGCTGAGGGAACCCTTTGGAACATGGTTCTCCATTTGATGGTTACAATGGTGTAATCTGATACTTCATGACCAAATTATACAATGTTTTTCTATGATGGAATGTCTGCATGGATTGCATTAAGTGAGATGTTTCTTTTTTCCATGTAGGTAAAGCTGTGCATCATTCCATGGTTTTGAAAATTGTCATGTTTGAAGAAATGTTCTAATTCATCATCCACAACTTGTTCTAGCATATTTCAGTAGTGTAGATAGATGTGCAATGGATGATTGCTTAGTATCGTGTTTCCATTTTATGCAAGTGGATCCATTTGTCTTTGGCCATCATCAAGGTGCAGAAAATCCAAGGAAGGCTTTGAAAAGGGAGGCACTGTTATCAAATTTGAAGGTAGGGCTGTGACTTTTGACTTGTCCAAGATTTCACGGTTGGAATAACAATCAAGTCAGTTTGGGTTGGACGTTTCTCACAGTTCACATTTCTGGAGCATAGTGGAAGTTTGTTGTTACACGAAATGTTGTACAGAACTCATTGCTTTTGAAACTTCGCCAGTGTATAGTTGTTACCTCTCTAAATTGGAGATCAAGTTCGGATCAAATTCAAATCCAGTTTATCACTTACTTTTTATTGCCAGAAGGTTTGCCGTGTATTGTAAAGCTACGTTGCACAATATAAAAAATTAGTGTAACATTTCAAATTTCCACTATGCTCATTTCTGGTAGCCAGTATCTGGTTCTAATTTTGAAAATTTCTTCTTTTCTCAAGCATCAATGTGGTTAGTACCAACACAAGCAGAACCTAGCTATCTATTGAAGGTATTACTTTTTAATGTACTCATAGTGTCCCTTTCCATTGGACAATTAGTCTACTATAGTTTGTGTCTGTTGTGTATTTTTGGAAAAAAGAATCATTTGGGTCAACCAAATCTGGAGGATGGGGAATCTCTTCTAGAAGTTGAATGCAATGATAGTTCAACAGGCAAGTTGAAATGATTAGATGTGGGCTTTTTATTTAATAATTTAGGTATAATTTTTATTATATTTAAATTATTCAGATACATTATTAAATTAAAATTTTTATATTAATAAATTATTTATTATATTATATATATTATATGATATATTGATAGTACATCACTTCAACTTGTTAATGCTATAAGAGATGAAAATATTGATTTGAAAAGGTAAAAAAATAAATAATACTGCAATTATGTATGATTATTAAAAATTATATTTATTTTTTTATCAAAAAAATTATTTGTGCATATTTGACATCCAAATTTCAAAATGAAAAGAAAACTCAAAAGATATGATAATTGTGAAAGTTATTACCTTTATATAATATCATTATTAAATATAAATAATCAAATTAATCTAAATATTTATATCCATTAGATGTGAAACTATAATTTATAACATCATAATGTTAATATTGATACTAAATTTTAAAATTAATAATTGAATGATTAATGATAATTACCATTATTATTGCTAATAATTGTTACTTTATTGGAATTCACAGGTTGGGGAAGGTTTGTAAAATTTAATAATCTGCTAGTATAAATTGCATTTGGATGAATTGTTGTAGTAATTGTTGAAGGATCAAATTTTATTTCATCCATTTCATAGAACTCTTTTCTAATCAATTCTGATTCATGACCATGCCCAAAATACTGAAGTGCATTATTCCAATCATTAATAATCTCAAAAGTCTCTTTAGCAGTTGGATGTTTATCTGGATTAGCATCCATGCATTTGAATGCTAGCTCAATATAGGTTTTTGGTGTATTGTTTGAGAATCCAGGTCTTGCACCTTTACATATATTCATTGCAAGATATTCATCATGTGCCAAATTATTAAATGGTTGTTGACCAGTTGATACTGCAGACATCAGAACTCCAAAACTGTATATATCTGATGCCATTGTATATAATTTCCCATTTAAAACTTCTGGTGCAATATATGGTAGTACTCCACATATATCATTTTTGTCTGATGATGATGTTTGACTAGCTGGGAATGATAATCCTAAGTCTGCAATCCATGAGTCATAATTACTTTGAAGAATATTACCACTATGAAGATCATGATGAATAATTTCTTTTTCATGAATAGCCTTTAAACCTTTAATAATATATGAAAGAATTTCAATTTTGATTTCCCATTTTAAATTTTTAAAATCTTTAGTTAAATAATTTTGAAGATTTCCATCTTCCATATATCTCATTACAAATATATATTCTTTTGTAATTGGATCCTGTGTTAATCCATAAATATGAATTATATTACCTTTATCATGAAACTTCATATAATTTTTGAACTAAAACAACAAATGAAATATTAATTAAAACATAATAATCAATAATATTTAAAAAATCTGAAAATAAATAGAAAACCAAAATAATTTACCTCATTAAGAAATTCATCAGAAATATTTTGTGAATTATGTAGTTTTTTTAATGCCACAGTCATATCTTCACTAGTTCTTTTACAATCTTCATTTATATATTTACTACCATTTAACCAATTAGCTTTGGATATAGTTGCAAACCCACCTTCACCTATCTTTTCAATATTTGTTAAATCATTATAAGGAATCCATTGAAGATGATAATAATTATCATACTTAGTTGCTTTAAGTTGTGTACTTTTAATCAACTTATCTAATGTTTCATTGCCACTAGTCCATCCTTCAGTTAATAAATTTGGATCACATGATTGACACCATGAATAATAAGTATTATATCTATTGCATGTTGGACATTCCCCATACCTTTTATTTCTTTTATATGGACCTTCATAATCTTGAATACTTCCATCTTCCATGTATTCCATTACAAATATATATTCTTTTGTAGCTGGATCTTGTGTTAATCCATAAATTTTATTTATAAATGATTCATTATAAAATGTGACATAATTTCTAAACTATATAAAAAAAATATATTGATTTTCAGAATAATATTTAAAAAATTAGAAAATAAATAGAAAATAAAATAATCTACCTCATTAAGAAATTCATCAGAAATATTCTGTGAATTATGTATTTTTTTTAGTGCCACAGGCATATCCTTGCTAATTATTTCATTGTTATAATATTATTGATTATTATAATAAATTAATTCACGTTATTTATTTTTCATTTTTTCATTTTACTACCTTTGACTGTTTTTTTCTCCATTCTTTCCTTCATTTTTTCTTCCTGTTAATATCAATCCTTTCCATTTAGATTATTAATTGTAAAACAATGGGAGCAAAACCTTCAGCACCAGAAAAACAAAAAAATAAAGAAAAAGCAAGCACAAATTCAAATCAGCAATTTTCATCAGAAGTAATGACATCTTATAATGGAAATCGTGAATTTATAGTTTCCACAGAAGAAATCACTAATATTCTTCCGGTTAATGATGATGAATTTGCAAGAAAAACCACAGTTCATTTCTTGCACAAAAAAATTTGGGATGAAACTAATTTTTCAGCACCAATTACAAGACAATTGAAGGAGGAGTATGGTTTTAATGTGCTGGATGTTGGGTAAGTTTAAATAAAAATATTAATATTTTTATGTAATTGTTTAATCAATTATTGTGTTGTTTTTTTATTTTTTATTTCAAAGTTGTGGGAATGGCACATAGACATTGACAACATACCCAAATGCTAATTTTTTAGGCATTGATATTTATCAAACATTTCCAAATGAAATTAGACCTAATAATGTAAATTTTTTACTGGGAAATATAATCACTGGATTAAATATTGAATCAAACACATTTGATTATGTGTTTATGAGATATATGAAATCTTCTATACCAATAAATGATTGGTCAATGTTGGACATTCCCCATACCTTTTATTTCTTTTATATGGACCTTCATAATCTTGAATACTTCCATCTTCCATGTATTCCATTACAAATATATATTCTTTTGTAGCTGGATCTTGTGTTAATCCATAAATTTTATTTATAAATGATTCATTATAAAATGTGACATAATTTCTAAACTATATAAAAAAAATATATTGATTTTCAGAATAATATTTAAAAAATTAGAAAATAAATAGAAAATAAAATAATCTACCTCATTAAGAAATTCATCAGAAATATTCTGTGAATTATGTATTTTTTTTAGTGCCACAGGCATATCCTTGCTAATTATTTCATTGTTATAATAATAATTTATACTTTTATAACCATTTAACCAAGTAGCTTTGGATATAGTTGAAAACCCACCTTCACCTATCTTTTCAATATTTGTTAAATCATTATAAGGAATCCATTGAAGATGATAATAATTATCATACTTAGTTGCTTTAAGTTGTGTACTTTTAATCAACTCATCTAATGTTTCATTGCCACTAGTCCATCCTTCAGTTAATAGTTTTGGATCACATGATTGACACCATGAATAATTGGTATTATATCTGTTGCATGTTGGACATTTCCCATACATTGCATATCTTTTCTTTGAATATTCATCATTTTTATCAGTAAGGTATCATTATGATGTTTATTTTCACCCAAAGTGTTTTCCATTGTGGTTTTTTATTATATTTGTATAATTTGTACAATTTGTCAAAAAAAAATTTTTTCTAAAGAACTTTTTTTTTCAGCCACAAAATATGTATCACACAAAATATATTAATATATCAAAACCTGAATTACTCTCATAAATAAATTCGACATGCACCCCAAAGTCGTTAAAGACATAAACCGTAATAAATATTGCAAGTCTGTAAATGGCAAAATCACTAACAATCACACTGTTTGAATAGGGTTTCTATTCGAATAAGGTTTATTCGAATTATTTGTTTTACACGTTATGAATTTTGAGTTTTGAATTAAATTGGAAGTTTATTCGAATAAAATGAATAACGAATAATTTGATAATTCAAGTAGATAATTCAAATAAAAAATTGAATAAAACGAATAAACGAATAAATGAGTAGTTCGAATAGTTCAAATAAAACAAGTAATTCGAAATAAAACAAACGAATAAACTAAAACGAATAATTCGAAATAAAATAATTTGAAATAAACAAAATAATTTGAATAAAATAAAAACGAATAATTTGAATAAAACGAATAAACGAAATAATTCGAATGACTATAATTCCAATGATAGCAATTTGAATAATAAACGAATGATAACAATTTGAATAATAAACGAATGATACAATTCGAATAATAAATGAATGATAATAATTTGAATAATAAACGAAATGATAACAATTTGAATAATAAATGAACGATGATAACAATTCAAATAATAAAAGAATGATAACAATACGAATAATAAACGAACGATAGCAATACGAATAATAAACGAACGATAGCAATTCGAATAATAAATGAATGATGATAATTCGAATAATAAATGAATGATAACAATTAACGAATGATAACAATTCAAATAAACGAATGATAACAATTCAAATAAACGAATGAAAACAATTCGAATAAATGAGATGATAATTCGAATAATAAACGAATGATAACAATTTGAATAATAAACGAATGATACAATTCAAATAATAAACGAATGATGGTAATTCAAATAAACGAATGATAACAATTCGAATAATAAACGAATGATAATAATTCAAACAAAACGAATGATTGAATAATTCAAACAAAAATTTGTATTATGGATAGAAACTTTACTATATTGCAGAGTCATCAAATCTAGCACAATAATGTTTAAACTAAACTAAAATCACCATATACAACTACAATACTTGAGGCGTCCCTACAAGCAATATAGTAAAACCAATAAAAGGGGTTCCTAACTAATAATTAAATGTTGGCCAAACCATTAATCATCAGAAAGGGTTATGAATCAATTAATGAAAGTGTCATTATTGAAAAATCAATTGTTTTTAAATTTTTTTTTCACTGAAGGAGATTTCAAGCATATTTATACTTCTTGAAGTATTACAAATAACATAACTTTTTACATGATTTTGTCCAATAAAATAAAATAAATGAATGATAACTAATTGACAATTACTAAATTAAATGTCAAAAATGTGTCATTGATGATTAAATGATACCTGATGAAATGTTTTTTGTCATAATTAATTAAAAATAAAATTATATTCATTGAAGTGTCAGATGGTAATCAGCTTCAATTTGTAAATGTTAACTCAAGTGTTGAGAATAATTTGTCTTCCTTGAAATATTATTAAAAGAAAAATATGGCAATGTGGCTCTGGACACATTTGTATTGTACCAATTCCATTCAATTCATTAATGTCATAGAAAACTTTGATGAACTTTCTTTGAAGTCAACGCAGCTTTAATAGGGAAGGCTTCTGTTTTTTGCAGGAAAATCAAATAATTAGCTGAATAAATCCCGAACTAGAATAAATATGCTATTGATCCAGAATTAAAAGGGCACAACAATCATGATTGTTATATTGTAGTTCTACTCTAAACCTAGAAACATTATCATCAAATCCATCATCTTTAAATACTGTTAGTTCTCAAACCCATACTAAAAAATAAATAATTTATGAGAAGGAAGTAAAAAAAGGAGTATTGCTTGAAAGTATTTCTTTAAATGAAACCTCATCAGAAGCTCAAGATGTTCAAAATCTTAATGATGAATCTAACTCATTACAGTAAGGATTACTTGTCATCACCACTCCTCTCATCACTTTCAATGTCAATTTTCTTGTTTAGCAAGTGCATCAGTTTCACAGATCTTAGATGGTACTCAGAGGATGCAGAAGAGAAGTTGTGGAATATCTGTTACTAGGTACTGGAGTAAAGTATCATCCTCATCATGATATGTTTTCATTATTTGTCAGATTTGTAATGTATTTTACTCTGGGTTCAGCCCATTCTAGCCATAAGCCTTGCATTCTCTTGTCTCAATAAATCTAATTCGTGTTGCATGTTCAATAATAACTTTTTATATAATAATAAGGCATAGATTTATTCCAATTCCGAATTAATGCATGGAGTACACCTTTTACAAAATATAAAAAATCACATGTGCACTCTTTTTTGGAATGCCAATCATTTTTGCAAGAAAAAATTTGAAATCATTCACCCATCATGCACACATTGCAAAATCCAGGATGCAAAAATATGGGATATCAAATGATGGAATCTTCAAATGTATATCAATCACATTGAGAATCAGGAATTTTTTTTTTTTGACATGGATTTATGTAATTATTACACTATTTACATAAGTTTATGGTGGACCCTGTAATATTATGCAATTATTACATTCAGTGTAAAAGTTACATAATTTTTTATGCAAATATTACAACTTTGCATATTAAAATTTATGGACATAATATTACAGTGGGGAAAATTTCCTGGTGAGTACAGAGCAATCAAAGTCACAAAGAAGTTTAAAGCAACCAAACTGTTGACAGATGGGTTTAAACTGATGAAGTTTATGCACAATTCCTGAGTGAGTGAGCTCATTTCAATAAAATGAAAGTCAGCTACAAGTTGCTGGAATGTTTCACATAGGTAAGTAAATAATGAATCTGCATTTTTTTTTCCAAAGTAAACTGATTTAATTTGAGTTAAGTCTCAAGTTTTACAAATGTGTTGTCCCAAAAGGTATGTGACAGTATTGAGCTGAGAGAAGCTTCTTGAGGTGCCAGTTGTAGTCAAAAAAATCAAAGATCTTATCAGGGTGTCGGCTAGTGTGTGGAAGATGAAGGCATGTTTTATCCTCATTTGTTTTAAGTTTCATCAGTGAATGCATTATTTTCTCATTACCTTCATTTGCAAATAGAAATAATTGTGGATTGCATAAAGAAGGTGTGGTCACAGGAGTGCATTTAGAGGGTAGTTTTATATGAATGGGTCCAGGAAAAGACCATACAGTGCAGAACATAGAGGGAGTGCATTTATGGAGGAGGTGCACTTATGGATGGTTGACTGTAGTCAATAAATCACAGTTAAAATGATTGCAGAAATTTCAAATAACATAGTAAAGTTACCCAACTTTAAACCATTATAACTTTTTTTTTTTACTAAATAACTCAAAAAACAAAACTTTCTATTACATTATTTTTCATGTCTAGAAGATTGCAAAAATAGAGAGGTTTTGGTAAAATAGCCCATATTTAATAAATTATCAGAATTTAAAGATTGCAACGTTTTGTGACGACTACCACTATAATACAAATGCTCACTTTTTCTGGTTTTGTTGCAGCATGCTCCATACAATATTTAACTATTAACCATTTTGTAATGCTTTTGTCCAATCCCATTTGTCCCAAGGTTTCTTGAATTCCTGTGCTCGTTTATAATTATCCTTTGTATCAAGTTTCTTAGGTCTTCTCCAAACTTCTGGAGATAAATCACAAATACCCGCAATAATTTCCTAATTTTTTTAAAATGTTTATAATAAATAAAATAAAAATTTTTTAATGAAAAAAAAAATAAATGAAATTTTAACAACGAACCTTTCCAAACCATTTAGGAAAATTTTCACTTTTTTCAATTATATGACCATATCCACCATCCAGACCAAACCATACATGAAAATATGGCAATTCTTTAACCATTGAATGTCGAAATCCTCTTTTTGAGGTATCAATGATTTTTTTATTTTGTGACCATTCACTTCCACTTGCTATAATACTTTGCTTGAAGTAAGCCGGTGCATCTTCTGACATATCCCATGGTAGTGGTATACATTCTATCACTGTATGATTATGATATTTAAGATTGATCACTGTCTCCATAAATATTACTCCACGGTCTTCTTCTGCAAACATCTTCATTAAACATTTCATAAAATTCTGCACAAATATATAAATATAAATATTAGTATTAATATTAATTTAATAACACACATATATAATATTTACTCTAATTTCATCCCATGAATCATCATCACATTCCAATGTGGAAGTGACATGCTGAGTTGGTACAATTAAACAATGTCCTTTAGTCATCTCTGTTACATTTGGTAATGCAAGATATGCTCTATAACCTATTGCAACAATGGCAAATGGTGATGATTTAACCTTGTCTTTCACACAATAAATACATTTTTCTTCAGCTTCCTTTGATTTCAAGAAGTCTAAATTGAGGATAAATTTAAAATATATTTTTATCAAAAATAAGAATATAACAACAAATAGCAATCATTAATTACCATTGACAATAAATGTCCGACTTTGTTGACCAGTTTTTTCTTGAAATTTTGCTATATCGTCAGCATTTTCATCCATATATTCTAAATTATCCTACAAAGAATTTAAAATTAATTGATAATAAAAATAATAAATAATGACAATAAATATAAATAATAATGATAACAATACCTCATATTTTGAATCATTCCCTATTCTAGTCACTATTTGTTTAGCAATAGCAGATCTGGTCTCATGCCTTTCTTGACGTACCATCTCTAGTTACATGTAAATTATTTTATTTAAAAAACTATGACAATTATAATAATACTAAAACGCAATAATAAGATTCTTTGTTACCATTAATATCAAATGTTAGAGCTCGTTCTACACTTTTTCCTTGCTTTTTTGAAATACTTTCAACTTTTTTATCCGAATCTTCTGAATCACCCTACAAATTTATATAATATTATATATATATGTATATGCATTATAACAATAAATAATTAAATTATTTTTTGAAAATAGTACCTTTAAAAATAATTCTCTTCTCATACTTTTTGCAAATTGTTTATTTGTGCTAGTACTAGAAACTGGGTTTTCTTGATGCAATAGATCTAAATAATTCATAAATAAACGATGATAAATAAAAGGATACTATATAGGAATATTATAACAATTAAATCATACCATTTACTTCAGATTTATTATTTTGTTGCACAGTTTTCTCATCCGAATTATCCTACATGAAATTATACATATAATTTATAACATATGTTATAATTGAAGTCCATTACACAATCGAAATAATACCTGTAAAAATAATTCCCTTCTCATTCTTTTAGCCATCTGTTTATTCATAGAAGATCTAGAATCCGATTTTTCTTTATACGGCAAATACAATAAGTTAATAGCATGCTTCAACATGAATTCTATTATACATAAAGTAGATAAACTAGAAACTACCATTATCTTCGGATCTAATTTGCTGATCTGTATTTTCTTGTTTTTCAACTGAAATGTCAACTTTCTCATCCAAATGTTCTAAATCATCCTGAAATTAACGATATATATATATATTATACGTTAAAGTTTTATTTCATTTATCGATAACAAGTAATAGTACCTCAAAATCTGCATCTTCCGTTTTTCTTTTTGTCAATTTATCCATATTATTATAATAATAATAATAAGTGAAATAAATAAATCATAGAATAAATTGATGTTACATGAGCGTTTTAGCGATTTGATAATAAAATTACCATGGTAAATTAAATTAAATGGCAAAAAAAATAAAAAACAAATATAAGTAGATATTAAAATTATACATGTTTTATTCTCCAAAAAATTAGGATTTATTAATAGGCTTAGCAATTTATTTGGGCATCATATGTTTCTTTGTTTTTGTCCTATTATTAGGACCGTCTTCAAGATTCAGGTGAATAATAATAATAATACTATAATTATCAATGTGTGTATATATATATATATATACACGCATAAATAGATCTGAATTATTGTCAACTTTTCAGAAATGGTCCAATTGGAAAATTATATAATTTTCTAACAGTAACATTAATTGAATGGATATGGTAATTATTTTTACAATGGTTTTCTTTCTCATAATATGACTTGAATTAACATATCTTCTTTTTTAATTTAAGGATTTTAACAAGAAAAACTTGTGGGAATAGCATGCCAAGAATCTTTGATTATGCTTATAATTATTGTGCAGAGGAAAAAAATCCAACTTTACAAGTAATCTCATGATGATTTAATATTGAAAAATGAAAGTGCGAGTATTTATTTGATTAATACTAATTGTAATATCATTGATCATTATTTAGCTCTTTTATTTATTTTTATTATCAGGATCCATTTGGGTATTTTATCAAGTTGGATGGGATCATATTCCTGGACCATATATTTCTAAATTACACACGTGAGCAAAAAACTATTGTTTTAATAAATGTTATTATTTATTTACGATGAATCTAATTATTTACCTTTCATATAAGTATACTTACGATTCATATTATTTACATTATTTAGATTGCTCATTCCAATAGTAATAATATTTACGTATTTAACATTTTATATAGCATGTTATAGTGATCCAGGAAAAATTACTAGAAAAAATGTTTCAAAAGCTTGTGAAATGTTTGATTATGATTTTTTACTATTCGAACCAAAAATCTGTAAAACTTGTCTAATACAAAAGTAAGAATTAATCTTATAATAATCTTAATAATAATAATAATAATAATAATAATAATAATAATAATAATAATAATAATAATAATAATAACTTTTAACAATTTTATTATTATTACTATTTATGGAAAGACCAGCAAGATCAAAACATTGTTCGTTATGTAAAATGTGTGTAGCAAAATTAGATCATCATTGTAAGTGGTGAAATCAATACAAATTACAAACAAAATATATCAAACTATATAATACTAATATTATTTTATTAGGTGCATGGATTAATAATTGTGTTGGATTAGACAATTATCGTTACTTTTTATTATTTCTTTATTCAATAATTCAGATATGCTTTTATGGCACATATATTATATTTAACATATTCTTGGGATTTGCTAAAAAAATGAATCTACAATATGCTTACACTACAAATATACAAACTGGTGTAAAAACTCCGCTTAGTATTTATCAAGGAGCTTTGGTAATAAATGATTATTGAATATAATAGAATTCATTATTTTAATATTTAATATTTTAACATTTCATTTATTATATTAAATTATTTTTTTGCTACACAGTTTTTAATTCATCAAGAAATATTGTTGGGCGCACTTGGAATCTTTGCATTGTTAGTAGGATTTGTAATAACGTTTTTTCTTTTTTATCAATTCTATTTGATTTATTGTGGTACAACTTCAAATGAAGCTTTTAAATGGGAAGATTTAGATGAAATAATTTCTAATGATGAATTATGGGTTTATGATGGAAAAACCCCTAAAAATAAACAAAACAACATGTTACCATCATCAATATCATTGTCATATAATAACGATGATGATGGGAAGACATCAATGAATAATAATAATAATTCTAAAAATAAAAAGAAAGCAAAAAGAAATAATGCCGGAAAAAATAATAACGATGACGATGATAATAATAAGAAAGAAGAAAAGTTTTTTGGAAGAAGAACTACTGCTATGTCTATTTACTGGATTCAGCCAAATATCAAGAAACGTCAAGTATCCACTGATAGTAAAAATAGTAAAAATGTAAACGGTAATAATAACAATAGTAATAATAATGGTAATGATGTAAATATACCAGATTCAATAATACCTTTAAATAGTAAAAGTGGAAGCAGTAATCAACATGGCAATGAAAAAGTAAATAATCAGGATGTTAACTATAATAATAATAGTGACAACAATAAGAGAGTTATAGGAAGACCAATAAAATCATTAAAAGAAATTAAAAATATTTATGATAAAGGACTTTTCGGAAACATTTCTGAAATCTTGTTTCCTCCTGCATTAGAATAATAATTAATTAGATAATAATATTAAATTATATGTTGTGTAGCATTTTTTATTTTTTATTTATTATTTTTTTTATTTATTATTTATTATTTATTATTTATTGTTTATTATTTATTAAAAATTTTTATTTATTCAGAATCACCACAAGAACTATATGATCCTAATAAATAATTGAACTGGCTTGTATGTTTGATGATATTACGCCAATATTATTACCAGTAATGGTAATATATAGGTCTGAATTACTAACCTTTCTTCTGTAATGTATATTGTTATAGTTGCTGCTGGTAGTGATTGTAGTAGGGCCAATTTATTTTGATCCAAATATAATAAGATTTTGTAGCTTTATATGGTAAATCCTTTGTCTGAAAAATATATGTATCATATTTGATTGGCCAATTTCAATTTCACACGTCTAAATGTTCATCAATTGATTGATAATCTTGCTTGAACTTGTCAATTTTTCATCTTCTTTCATCTAAAATTTCTTAACATCACTGTTATGCGACCAATTTATTATTAATTTCACCAGTCAATTGGTGATTTTGTAAAATATAAAATAAATATATAGTCGAACCTTCGTTGAATAGCACAAATAATTCGTTGAGACGAACGATCAACAAACTTAAAAATTTTTTTTATAAATTTAGTAAAAGTTAAAATAATTTGTCAATTAATTACTTGTTGAAAAAAACCAATATCAACACAGAGACATATAATCACACGACACGCTAAGCTGCCGACAAAAATATCAGGTATATTAATATTGTTAATATTTTTGAATCACAATTAAGATACTTGAGAATCTTTTATTATTATTAATTATAATAGTAAGTAGTATATACATATAACACACTGTTAGGACCATCAAACGCCTAACGTTATATACTTAATTGTAAATTTATTTATATTGACAATCAAATATTAAAACGATAATAATTGATTTTTAAATATCCATTTAGCGCAATCACTATTATTAAAAATCGTTATTTTTTGTAACATGAAATTTTTTTCGCTTAAATTTCAGGCATACGATCAATCTACTCTTCCTCCCTTTTGATCTATAAATCATATTGTCTCGTGGCCTGTTTCTTGAGTTTTCGTTGATTCTGGTTATGTTGCTGTTGGCTCTGATATTGTTGCTGTGGTCCAACAGACAGAGTTTGGTTATGGATTGTGCGTGACTATGTGTTGGGGATTGATGGATGTGTCGCTGGAGGAGAAGGACTCTAGTATGCAAATCAACAAATTTGTTAAATGCATAAATAAAAGTTTTAATCATCACCCATTGGGATACCGGTGCTTGTATTACAATATATTTAAAAGATTAAGTTTTATTTTGGTCTGCTGATAATAAGTTTGGCTAACAAGGAATAATGAATTGTAATTAATTTGTCCATATTAATATTGGTCAGATCAGAGAATATATGATTAAGTTTAATTAATATTTAAACAGCGAATCGTTGCTATATAGAATCACATATTGTGCCTATCTAGCTGGTAAAGGAGCGTTCATGATGATGGTAATGATTAGGGATGTCCACCGAATCTTCTTTTTCAGTAGTATCGAAACCGAAAGTGTACTTGAAAGTACTTTCGAACATTCGCAAGTTTGAAACCTAAACCAAAAGTCAAACTAGCTTAATTCTTCTCTCAATCAACTATCAAAACATTACCAAAAAATCTGTTTTTTTCTAAATTCGAACCTTTTTTTCCCAAACAACCTTTCCTTATTAATCTTGTTATTAACTGGTTTCTTTTCATTTTGGTTTTCATCATGACCATCACTTATATCATTTGTTTCATAATCATTTGTTATATTTTCACAACATCCATAATCATTGTATCTCCACAAGTTGCAGGTTAATTTTGGTATTAATACTAGCCACTTCTGTATCAAAAACTTTTTCTGAAAGCACTTTTCTATTAGATGGTGTGTAGGCAGGACTAAGTTGTCCAAAGTAACTCAATAAAATATAATATTAAAAGGTATACTACATATTACAAATGCCTCGATTAATGCTCTATTAATATTATCATTCCTTTCTTGGTTAGTATTGTGCAAACCTAATTTTCTTGTTTACTAGAAGAAATTTAATCGAGTATTTACAAATTTCTCTATTACAACCACCACATTCTTTTCCCAGATGTTTTCAAATTCCATGGATAACCTACAATAGCAACACCTTACAGAATAATGTCCTTTGCTATTTTTAACCTCACTTCCTTCACAAAGTGTATCCAAACATTTGAAAGAAGGTCGTCCAATAATTCACGAATTTCTAATTTGATTCTAAAAATACGTAATTATGCAAAACCTATTCAAATATTCAAATATAATATAATTAAATAATTAACTTCATCAAATAACTGCCACATAAGATGAAAATAATTCCTCTCATGGAACTTCTTTTACATTATTAATATATGTACCATTGTCGGCGGCGGTCAAGCAAATTTTCTTAGATTTTATACATATAATCTGTACAATAATTAATTATCTATTTTTTAAAAAAATCGAACTATATTAATTAATATACAATTGAGATTTTGACTTTCGGTTTTTGAACCGAAACCGAAATTTTACCGAAAGTGTTTAAGTAGCTTGCACAGTTACAGTGGACATCACTAAGCTGAACCGCTTCCAAACATTCAGCTTGATCCTCCCGTTGTCGAGCATGGTTCTATACAAGATCTTAGTGAAAACCCGAGGAAAAACAAGATGAGATTGAGAAGATCGCACGTCGAATCTTTAGATCAGAACTTACTGCTTAGTAAGCTAATCACATATGATGACTGAATATTACTATTTCCTACTGATACAAAGCAATGATTTTGTCGTCATTCAAGTAACTGGCTCGTCATCACAATACTGCACTGATGTCACATGACTTCTTTTATGCCTTAATGCTAATTTTCGAAGAGACTGGTGATAAACTGGTGATAGTGATCATCGAGCGTTCTTGCATTATGGTCTGCACCTAATTTTCTTAGAAACTTGCTTGACATAGTCAGTTCTATGAGGAAATCTATTGATTAGATTTGAGCATCCAGATTCCATTTGCATAAACGATCGTCACGATGATCATCAGAATTTTCCTGGACCCGCTTATGATGATCTAACTTATTTCTGGCCCTGAAAAGTAAACAAATCCATTTAATATTAATTCTTTTTTTGTATATAGTATATAGTAAATAGTAATACAACAAATGTTTTTCTCTTTTTAACAAATAAATAATCAACCTTTTCACATGCCAAAAAAAATTTGAATTCAAAATATATAAATAAATCATCCATCAATGAGATACTTTTTTTAAAAAATTCTTCATTTTTTCCCTTTTTTTCTTTTACATTATCTATTGTTTTCATGTCTATTATAATCATTCGTTACTCTATTTCTCATTAATTATTACGATCATAAAGGTTAGTCGAATAATTTATATTTAATTATAAATAAATAATAATATTCCCAACAATAAGAAACTAATTATATTTATAAATAAATTGTTAGATTATTAACAAAGCAATAATAATATAACACCGCCATCACCTACTCGATTATTTTATTTTTAACGTGTGCCTTTTTTTCTAACGAAGATACCAATATAAAATTTAATTTTTTAAAACCTTTCATTATAAATGGGGCTTCTTTCATATATTGGTAGTTTTTTTGATATAACTCCAAATAAAGGATTTTCAGATCGTTATGTACTTATTACTGGATGTGATTCTATTGTTGGTAATTGGCTCGCAAAAGCTTTACATAAAAGGGGCTATTATGTATTTGTTGGTAAATATATTCTTTCCATTTTTTTTTCTTTTCAAAAAAAAAAATAAAAAAAAAAAAAAAATAAAACTTACAAATTTTATAAATTATATAGGATGTCAGACAGAAGCAGCTTTCAAAGAATTTATTGCTAATATTTCTGCACCAAATTTCCGACCTTTTTTACTTGATATAACGAAAGATACATCTCTTCAACAATGTGCTAGAATGGTGGAACATGAAACAAAGGGTAAAGGTTTATTTGCATTAGTTAATAATGCAAGCTGTAATGAGGGCTTTGCTTTTGAGTTCACTTCTAATGATCAAATCTTAAGAACAATGGAAATGAATTTTATGGGACCGATTAAAATAGTTAAAACTTTATTACCATATCTAAGGCAAAATATTAAATATAATCTAAGAAAACCACAAAAGGAACAAGATATTTCACCACGCATTATTATGATGACTTCAATATTGGGTAGAACTACTATACCATTTTATGGAGCTTATAGTGCGTCTAAACATGCTTTAGAAGCTATGCTTGATACTATCAGAGTTGAATTATTACCATGGAAAATTCATATTTCGATGATTGAATCTGTTCCTTTGACGACATCGAGTAGATCATCAAATTCTGATCTTATGGATATCTCTAAAAACTTCTTTTCTTCTCCCGAGCTCACTAAACAAACACTTACTCTTTATGGTGAAGACTACATTCAAAAAGCTCTTGAATTTTGGCAAAAACTTCCTTCCACTCACAACGATGCCAATAAAGATATTGTAAGAACTATTGTCGATGCTATTGAAGTTGGATTTCCTAATGATCGTTATGTCGTTGGAACTGTTGCCAAATTGCAAATTTTCATGCATAATTTTCTACCCAGATGGGTACTTGATTTGGCTTGGGGTAGTTTTATTAGATTGTTTGGTGTTTGGCCAAAGGAAGTAAGGGAATTGGAAGAGGGTCCATCTGCCGATCATTTATCTCATACCTCAATGACAAATTAAAATAAATGATTTTTTTCTTTTAATGATAATAACAATAATAATATTCCAAATAATGATGGATTGTTTGTCATGTTTTCGTCGAAATTCTTTCATTTTTATTTTACAAACTTTAATTTTTGATTCTTATACTATTTTATTATTTTTTTTAAAAAAAACTTTTATAACTCTCCTTACCTTCCCATAGAAAATTTTTTTTTAAAATAATTAATAAAATAAAATAAAATTGTATATACACCAGAGCTGGCAAAGCGTAAAGGGGTTAAATCCCAATTTAGTAATAATTTTTTTGACTAAAACTTGACTTAACATATGAGTTTAGCCAGTTTGGCCAAGTGCTCATTTGAGTTAACCAAATTAAAAAACTTTTTGTTTATTAAATTACCTGTTAATAAACTGGGCAAAGAAATAAGTTATTGTTATCTCCGTTCAAGTATTCAATATTAGATACTTGACTATTTTCTACACTACTGGCCGAAAACTAGTATATGCATCGGATCGGCGTCATTCAGCTACCAAAAGACTATCCTTTTTTGACCTACAATCAAAACCTTGTCACAGCGGATAAACGGGACACATAAAATCCTGTTATGACAAGAATTTAATAATAGTCCACTGTGACAAGATTGTAAATGATGATAGTAATAGAACGTATTTATCGATGAAGAAAAACAATCAAATAATATTAATATGATTTAACGACATCAATTACCTGAAAACAACCAATTGAAATCTTTGGAAATAGTACAGATTTTCTTTAAATTTTTCTAGTAAATATTTGATAGGTTTCTTAAATAAAAAATTAAAATTTACCTTCCGGAAAGATTATTTGATCGCAGAGTTTTCTGCGCTACGATGCCAATTTTTCGTGGTTGGCAGAATTTTACACAAAATTTATTTATTTTATGATCTTAACGATTAAAGAAATTGTTACGCAACTATTAAAAAATTGTTACGCAAGCAATTTTCCCATTCTGATTTCCTTAAATGGGTAATGATAATTTTTCTTATTATTATTATATAAATATATAAAATTAGAGTTTTCTTTACCCGTTTAAGGACCTACCACTTCAATTAGAATTATCCGAGGGCCTAGATTAACATTGCGAGCTTGTGCAACTTTGAGGCTTAATTCTTTGTAGCGTAAGAAATCTAATGTCTTATATTATTGATTACATAGAATTTTCAAAATTATGCAAGAACATATGATGCAAATCATCTAAAAACATCACGTGCTGCGCCACTTGCCGATTTTTATGTCGATCTTGTTTTATAAACTCAATATGTATAAAATTTGTAAGAGATCTGCGACTTTGCTACGTGAATGAATAATCGGTAAATCAGTAAATTGCAGTTTAGATATTAATATATAAATAATTGCCGAAATTTCAAATAACATATATTTGGCTTGGTCTAAAGGCATCCCAAACTTTGTGCAAATTTTAAAAGTATAGAAGTCATTTTCTGTCCTACATTTTAAAAAAAATAGCTCTATTAGTTGATAGAATAGGTCTTTAATTTTAATGTGATAGAGAGATTTTCTCAAAAAAATTATTTATTGTAGAGTTCTATTCTTTTTTAAAACATGTACTTTACTATGCTCATGAGGAATTTGAGCACTAGGATCATTGCTAAACTTAGACTAATTTTCGATCATCGTTACTAAATTTAGACCAATAATCAACAATCATATCTAAATTTGGCAAGCAGTAAAATAATTTTTTAATCAAAATCACGTGAAGACCTTTTTTGAAAAGTTTTATTGCATTTTTGAACAAATCACAAAATTGCAATTTTTGAAAGTTGAGCACATGGTGCAGCAATAGGAGGAGGTCTTTAGACCGAGTCAATCATAGTAAAATTACCATTATAACTTTTTTTTTACTAAATAACTCAAAAACATTCTATTACATTATTTTTCATGTCTGCCCATATTTAGTAAAGTATCAGCATTTAAAGATTGGCAACATTTTGTGATGTATTTAGATGATTGGCACTATACTTATGGTTGCTTGCCAAAACTCCTCCAGAAATCAAATAGAAGAGTTTCAAAATGTTACACATTAATTGTTTATTAGAGTATTGGCAGTCATTAAGAGGTTTTGGCAAACAACCTTAACAATACTAATACTGTTTTTCAAACCACTACTCCTCTTCTGTTTTCATAGATATGGGCACCAAATTTTCATGAAAGATAGTATTACACATTATAATTTAGAGCTATGGAAAGCTTTTAATGGCTGTAGAAACACCAATGGCATAAAAAAAATTCATTTAAAACACAACAAATTTGTTTCTTTATTGTGGAATCTCTAATGACTGTAGAAACCCAATGGTATAAAAACCTCATTGAAATACAACAAGATTTTTCTTTATTGTAATACTGCAACTTCTGAAAAAATATAAAAAATATGTGAAATAAGCATACTCTCTCCATTGCACTGTTTGACAATGCCTCCCCACTAAAAATCTCAGATATTTTCATAGAATTTTTTTATCAACCAAGAGCTACTACCATCACATTTAATTTGATCTGCACAGGAATCATGAAATACTTTCATAATAACCACAAATTACTAAATAAAATAAAATCAAGCGTTATTTTTATTTTATCTACTAGCATTGTCAAATAATTTCCTAATTCCATCAAAGATATACTATTAAGATCTTTTTCTATAATTTCATCTTCATCAGTAACATCATTAATTTGTTCATCAAATAAATGGACTTTGCATCAAGATAATCACCTGTTGATCTAAATGTGGTACATGTATATTTTTGGCTCAGTCATAACTATAATAAACAGTACATCAATACTGTATTCATCCTTTGAATAATTTTGAATAATTGGTTTTCTCTGCTCTTCAGCTCCTGTCAATAATTTTTTTGACAAGGGGTGTATTATGGTCCCAGCAATAGAAGGTCCTTTTATTTCATGGGTTTCTTGTCTTTTCACTTGTTGATTTAGATGATTCAGCCTCATGTTCTTCATCTGATAAAGATTTATTAACATAAATCTAAATCTTTTTTCCATTGTTTTTTTTTTTTGCAAAACATAAGAGAAATAAAAGATTGTAATTATGATTCTGAATATATACATGGAATCAAAATTAAAACCCCCAAGTCAAAATATTCCAACCTGAGAGAGAGGTCAAAAGTTGAAATTAAAAGTCAAGATTACATCATATGACAGACTGAATAAAACATACTGAAAAGTTAATCAATAGCTTTAAATTTCTATAACTCAGTCAATATCTAAGTATTAGATAAAATAACTACCATTCAAATTCTCTCAATGAGGTGAGTCTAATGAGTTATAATAACATGACATTTATTGGCGCAATTACTATGAACATTAAAATACTATTATTTGAATCCTCTTTTTGAGACTATTCTAAGAAATTATAAGTGATATGACATAATTTCAACCTTTTGGAAGTCAAAATCAATTTTGATCATTTCAACTTCATATATGGTTTTGTTATTTTTTTTATAAAATAGCTTAAATATCAAAATGTGGACATTAAACAAATGATTGATATATTTGTTATTATTAGTACTAAACAATAATAAGAAATGTTAAAGATAAAAATTATTGAAGATAAAAACACAAAAATGATTCAATATGTAGCCTTTGATTATTGGAAATTTACGGATATTGATTACTATAGTGCAGGACATCTATAACGGTCAATGATTATCACATGATTTTAAAAGCTTATAACTCCTTATTAAAAAAATTAAAAAAAAAAATAAACCGATAAAATTAAAGCTAAAGACCTAAGCTTCATTTCCATCGGTTTACTTTTTCATTTTATTAGAAAAGTTTTGAGTTATAAGGCTTGAAAGTTAGAACATTTTATATATGTCTATATGTAAATTGTAAAATTTCGGAATGATATTCCCTTGTGGTTTCCTAAAAGGTTGATGATCGGCTTAAAAATTTTCCGTGATACAGACAATCTTTCCAATAAAAGGAATATGATTACTTAAATTAGAAAGATCTTCTAAAATTTTAAGTTTCGGACTATTGACCATTATAGATGTCCTGCACTGTATTATGGTACATGTCATCTAGTCGAATTGTTTTCTTTATGTCGTACAACATAATCACATTTATCACAAGTGATCGTCAAATTGTGATATAAAACGAATTTCTATCATGATCATTGGTATAGGAATTGATATGATCCATATACCACGTATTTATAGATTAATCAATAAAAATAGACCATTAAGATTGGAACAACAAAATCAACATCAATCACCAATAATAACTTTTGAAGAAAGATTTTCAAAAAGAATATTGAATGATTATGAATTGACACAATTAAATAACGAATTATCATCATTACCATTTGATTTTTTTAACGGTAACAAAGAATTGTTTTATAACCATGTTTCTAAATTTTTGGCTGTTAGGTAAATTGTTTGTTGAATCTTTATGAAATAATTTCGAGAATTAATATTGATTGATCGATTGATTGATTGATTAGTTAATTAATTAAAAGATGGGCATTAAAAGAAGCAACTTATAAAGCAATTTACCCAATGTACAAATTAACATGGAAAGAAATTACTATCAAGAAAATTGAAGGTTTTATCATTTAATTAATTTTAATTAATAATTCAATTAATTTTAATTAATAATTCAATTAATTAATTTAATGACAAAAATTAATTAATTAACACAAACTAATTTCAACAGGTGCTAAACCAAGTGTTTACTTAAATGTCAATAACAACAACAACAACAATAATAACAATGACATTATTGATTTTATTAAGACAATAAAGATTCATTGTTCAGTTTCTCATGAAAAAAATATTGTTATTTCTCAAGTAATTATTGAAAAGTGAAAAAATCAGCCAATATCTTTATGGGATCACTCACAAGTCCATTGTTTGGTACATGTTAATTCATTTCATAGCTTGGATTCTCTCACATCTTCACTCTTTTATACTTGGTTGTTCATTAATTTATTCAAATGCACCAAAACAATTCTTTTAAAATATGATTTTGTTTTTTCAATTATATCTTTCAATTCTTGTAACATTTCCATGATATCGTTAGAATGTTTAGTAACAATAATCATCATTAGTTGTCCTAATTTTTGATTTTCTGGTTTTTGTTCAATATTAAAATCCAAGTATTTTAAAAATCTTGACAATATCTCTTCTGGTTCATTCAATAATTGGAATTTTTGACTAAAAATAGAAATGTAAATGTCAATCATGGCATCATCCCAATCCTCAAAACGTTTAGAAACACCTTCATCTTCGCCTTCGTATTGTTGTTGCTCTAAATGATTAGGCACAAGATCTCTAAATGATTAATCAGTTAATTAATTAATTAATAAAAATATGTATGTGCTTAAAAATAATGATATTGTTGTTGTTGTTTTACTTTAATAAATCAATAATAGAAGATTCATTCATTCCTCCTTGTGTAATTGTACTAGTAATAATTTGCAATTGTAGTTGACCTTTTTCATATGTGTATGTATAAACATAATATAAGTGTGAGAGTATATATATCGTTAAAATTTTTTTTTCAAAAATCAAATAAGATACCTATTTCAGGAGGTTGTTTGATTAACGGTAAAAGTAATCCATATACCAATGGTTTACTCTTGATATGAGCAATTTTCAAAATTGTAGAGGTTGGAATCGTCCAAAAAATCCTTAGTCGACTACTAGTTGGTCAAAATTTCTTTTAGTCAACTAAATTTTTT
>CAUDNR010001334.1:0-13796 GCA_958430865.1 Entrophospora sp. SA101 | reverse complement strand
ATTTTTGGCTATTATAGTGTCATGATGGCACTCTATTCATTTTTATTTAGTAAGTTGGCTTTTTTGAATTAAACCATTGTGCTTTTATAATTTGCTTACTTGTTTTAAAAATTCTTAAGACCCAGATAAAATTACTCTGGAGGATCTTTTAGAAAAGTTCAAAAGGAAGAAGAAGGAAAATGATGAAACCAACAATACAGAGATTCCCACTCCGGGTCAAGTAGAAGTTTTCCCTACAATTTCAAGAGCAACTTCTTCTTCGAATCTAACAAGAGTCTCATTAGAAAATATACAGGTATCTATAATCAATTAATTGCTTATAGTAACAATTGGTCAGCTTCAAAACACTAAAACAAAAAATTTTTATATCGTTCAAAAGTTTACCGATAAGTCTTATTGTTCACGATTCAAGTCTCAAAACCTATCGTCTAGTTTTTAAACTAAAAATTGGCATTTTGAAAATTCCAAATTTTGTTATATGCTTTAGAAATAAATTTCGTGTAATTTTTTTCCATAGAATATTTTATAGAACATATATTGATTTATTTGAATTATTTATTATTAATAATAAAAATTTCTTTACCATATATTACAATAAAAAAATTTTAACGAACATATTACATCAAAAAGAAAATCATTTTTAAAGCTAGTTTGAATGGCGGTGGTTTTTTAAAAATCCAACACGTAGATCACATGATATTTCAAAATTTTTAACTTTTGAGTATATTGTAGATGATCCGCACTGTGGGAATGAATCAAGAAGGGACGGATGAATTCATCGCAACAATAACTATGACAAGTCAAAATAGATGAATCACCAATAATATCCTTTTATTTTTAATTAATGATAGATAAATTTAGTAGTAATAGATCTGTTTTTATTGAATTTCCGACTTTTCCGAATTTAATATTGGTGTTTATTAGTATTAGTATTAGATTGCCACCATTGGCCGTTTAACCGTTTTGACCAATTTAAACGGGTTTGTCAAGATACCATTATATTAACATACAAAATTATAAAATTCCAGTTCAATCTGCGGCTAAACTGACAATCATGAATCTATCCTATTCATGCAACCATACCTATAGATGAGAATATCTTTTCAGAAGATCAAGTATATACGTTGCTCTAACCAGAGCAAATTTTTTAGATAGGCTTCAGATCTTAAAATTAAATTATTCTTAAACGTTCCAAAAATGTTGCAGTGCATTAAAGATGGTATAATCCAGTTTTCTGAAATTTAAAAGGAAAAACTCCAGATAGAGGATATTATAATTTTAAGATTGAAATAAAATAGATAACTCGATATTAAGCAGAATTAAAGTTTTCAATATGCATTATATCATAATAGTAAAAATTCCGTGAATCTTTATACCAGTAGTATTTATAATAAACCTTATTTAATTTATACAGTTATGTAAATAGTTTGAGACTTCAACGTAAAGCTAAAAGTCATTTTTTTAAAAAATAAGCAATTGTGAATGATTTAGTCACAATATTAATATAATTGCGGCATTTTATCAATAGCCCACATAATAGATATTGGGTTTTTGGTGTCAAATTGAAGAGAAGATTATTTTTTTTTAATATTTTATTGGCCTTCAAAGTAATCTATTTACCATCAAGAGTTTTTATTTACGTCAAGGTTCTTACGTCATTTTTGACTTAATGGTAGTGATATGAAGTATTGATGTTAGCCGATAGAAAACCTTAGCCGGCTAAGAACTTAATAAATCCCAGTTGATAAAAAACCTTTTCAGATGATACTAAGCTTGCCGGTATTATTATTACTATTATTAATATAATATCTGCCTTTAATGGTTCAAATTATTTGTTTTCGTTATGAATTTGAGTATTCGAATTACATTGAAAGTTTTATTCGAATAAACTAATAAAAAGAATAAGCGAATAATTCGAATAGAACGAATTAAAATAAGAATTTGTATTACAAATAGAAACTCTATGGCTTTTATCATTCAAAGTAAATGCAGGTGGATCCATCTCAACTAAATGTCTATGCCACTGAATTCTGCACTAAAATTCCAGACGTAAAAATGAATGTTAAGAGAAATTTTTTTAGCCAGCTAAGTCGTTTAAAAATTCTTTAGCCGGCTAAGCCGACAAATTTCTTAGCCGGCCAACATCATTAATATGAAGTAATAGATTACAACCCTACAACCCTGATGACATTTTGTCAAAGAACATTAGCTTGGTAAAATTGAAAGTTTACAAAAAGTTTTTATAGGACGACAAAGGTAATATTATCGAATATCCTTATTGAGATGCTTTGCAAATATTTTGAAATAATGTTACTATTAATTTTACAGCGTGTTAAGAAAAACGGCGTTTTTATGTAATAAAAATATACCAAAGAACTTAGATAATGTAAAGTTTTTGAAGTATATTGTTATATAGGCTTTAGAGCATTTATTAAAGAAATTCAAAATAATCAAATTTCTTTATTTTCAATTGACAAAGTTCCAGAAAATCTGGAAGATTATAGGGATATTCAGTATGGTATGGTATGGTATAAGTGTAATAAAATGTTTGCATACCAATGCTTAAATCTAATATGCTTCCCTTCACCCCCAAAAAAGGATTTAGAATAAAGCTTGGTATGGAAAAATATGGACCATCTTTGAGTTATACCATTCTCTACCGAATCTGGAAATATGAATTATATATATATACAACCGATATAATTTTTTGTACGATTATTATTATTTATTATGTATATTTTTGATTATTAAAAAAATCCATGTTGACAAAAATTTAGCAAAGTTGCAAAATTGTTAAAAATAGTATTTCATTTCTATTTTTTATGATGTTGTGTAATTGCTGATATATGCACCATAACTAATACAAGAAAATTTAATTCGTGATATATTCCATTTATATTGTTAGATAAATAAATTTTATATATAGATTTTTTATTTGGAAAGCGTGACAACTTAATAAATATTCTTTAATATTGCTTATAAAGCAAATTAATCGTTTAATTCTTGGTAACACTGATTATACCTGTCTTTTTAGACTTCCGGTTGTTAATTTGGAGAGAAATATAAATTCATCCTTTCTTTTCATTATAAATACAATTCTACTACTATTCTCATTTTTATTAAAATCAATCGACGAACAAAAAAAATGCGTGACTTAATCAACAAGCCAAAACTCGAAAAATCATGGGTTTTTCGTCTTCGACGGTGTTTTGTAGTTGCATCATTTTCATTGCTAGTTTTTTTCGTTGTGTTGTTGTTTCTAAAGCTAACTCAAGAACAGCCTGCTATGATTAGCACCCTTTCAACAATTACGAGCTTACCTGTTCCAGGTAAAGTAATTTTTTTGAGTTAAACACCCCAAAATCAAATGACATGTTCTCTAATATCAAAACCACGAAATCAATACAGATATTTATTTGGCCTATAACGGAACATTTACAATCACTTGTACTAAAGGTTCCAGCAGTATTGGTAAGAAGTGTTTAAGAAGTGTTTCAATTGCTTTAATGATTGATTGTTTTATTTCAACATATCTATCTGACTCAAAATGTTTCAAAAGAAGGCGATTGTAATGACTATCTTACACAACCAACTCGTGGCGATAATCCTAATCTTCAATATGCTGGGAAGTTTTTACCAAGAAACCAAATAAGTTTGTTTCCTAAGGGTATTGGAAGTAATTTTATTATACTTAGGATAAACGTTGATAAACCAACCTCTCCAGGAAATTTCGTGTCAATGCATGCATTTGATACAGGCAAGTTTTTTCATAAAATTGGGGTCTTGATTATAATAATAATATGGTGATAAATAAATAGATTATGATCCGTGGATTGAAGGTTCAGTTGCTCATACCAACAATGAAAACGAGGAACTATTTACCGAGTCGCTCGGCTATGCAAATCGATATTATTTATCAGGAGGTCTTGTACGTGTGTTTGAGAACATCATTTAGAACAGAAATAAATAAATAAATAAATAAATGTAAATTTGCAATATTAATAAATCATTATTATAAACAATAGGATTATCATTTAACGTATTCTAGAAAAGTTAGGAAAACAATAGCTAATACGAATTTAAATTTTATTGGCCTTAGTATTGGTCTTGAAACAGATTACAACACACAAAATTACATTGAATCAAAAATGCGTAAGTTTTTCTTATTTTTTTTATTTTATTTTATCATCATATGTATTTATTTAACCTTTTGTTACCATAGAAATTTTTCCGAAAGATGACCTCAACTCACCTTTTATAAAATTGGAGATCTCCCCACAAAACTTTATTTCAGAAGAATTTAAAGAGCAAAGGTAAAAACTACCTATTTTATTATGTTCCTTGTCAACAAATTCTCATGTACAACTTACAAATAACATATTAATATAATAGGAGTAATACGGTACAGTACGTCTTAATACCGATGCTTTAATATTACAAATAGTGATTATTTATCATTTGGGTATATATAGGTTATATCCATACTAGGAACTATTTTTGGCTATTATGGTATCATGTTGACTCTTTATTTATTTGCATTTAGTAAGTTGTCTTTTTTAAGTAAACTATTTTGTATTTGTAATTTGCTCACTTATTTTAAAAAATTCTTAGGATCAGATAAAATTACTCCAGAAGGTTTAGTAGAGTTCAAATGCCGGGGGTTCAAAAAGAAAATCAACGATACTTCCACCGTGACTTCAATAGCAGCTTCCTCTTCGAGTCTAACAATAGTTTCCGTTGCGGGTTCATCATCTGACACAATAGAAAATAAGAATGATTAACTAAAGAAGAAGGGCAGATGGATTCACCGCAAGTAATATCTATGACAAGTCAAATAGATTGATAAATTGTAGATTATTTATAGATAAAACTTTGTATATATATATTTGTATCAGTGGAGGTGTAATTTTTAAATAAATTATAAAAAACTGAAAAATCATGTTATCAATCTTATTGTCTGATGTTTGTCTTTGTTTCTTTAAACTTGCATTCGTTCGAAGTAAATATTTGTAGGAAAACTTTTATTGTTTGCTTTTAGATTTTCTTGGCTTCCTAAAAAAACCAGTGTAACAAAAGGCAAGTCTAAAAGTGTGTAAATTATCAAACAGATTGCTATTCAATATACGATTTTGGTTTTTCAATTGTTCTTTATTTGGAACAGGCAGAGCTTCTTTTTTTTTTTGCAATTACTTTCTTAGTCGTTTGATTTATATGTGGAGATTTTCAGGAATTGTTCGTTATACGGTAATAAAGAATTTAATTAGGAAATAGTTTGACATATATAGAGCGTTGACCGTTATATTGAAAGTCATTATAGAGAAGAGAACTATATGTTAGAATAAATGTAATCTTTGAATATAATTTATTGGATAAAAAAAATTTTTTTTATAATTGCTTTGCATCTTAACTGATCTTATTGCCCCTAGTGCTGTGTAAATAACCAAGATGAGGTAATTGGTACATTCCACAATGCTTGCTGTATAATTTTTGCCTTGCAATAGATGGAAAATATAATCTATCTGCGTTTTGTTTACACAATGCTATAAAAAAACTACAAAGTGAACATGAGAAGATAGTAAGTTTTTTTGAAAGTAGGTTATAGTTGTGTTGTTCATCAATGGTTCCAAAGAGAACTTGTTGAATTATATGAATCTTTCAAGCAAAACAGAACAAGGCATATTTTTGATGGCACAATGGATAGTATGGCAATAAGTAAGAGTGGATGATTTGAAAAAGAGAAAATGTTCCAATAAAAAAGTATCTTCTTAATGTGCCTCTTTCCCAGTAAACTTATCTCAATATGTTGGGACTTAACATCAGCTGAATTTATTTTGAAAATATAAGAAATCATTTAATAAACAATGGTTTTTATATCAAGAGTCCATGGTAATTAATATCAAAGGAACACCTCAATCGAAGGTAATTGATAACAATTTTATCATAGTTGTAAAGAATTTTCTTGGAATCCTTGGATTGTCATCGCCATCATTATCTTATTCTTGATATTCAAATTGTAGTGGTGTATAATTACAAATGATGAAAACTTTTGAAAAAAAAAGCTTATAACAATAACACAGATGGAACAACAATTAATATAATTGAATAAATGACACTTGTTTCTTGAACTCTTATGGAAAATTTAAATTGGTAATTTTAAAAAATCTTGGTTAAAATTTGTCTAATACAGTGTTTGTAAATTATAAGCCAAAATTTTACATAAATCTGATATGAACAAGATATATCTGCCCCAAATTGATGTACAATAACGTTTCATCGTCACCATTATGTCTTGCCCATTTCCTGCTTCTTCTACTACTACTTAACAAACTCCATATAAAGTTAATCATTCAATAATGCCTTTATTATCTACTGTGAAATAGTAACGGGACCCTTTCTTCTACTAGAACTACTCTACAACTTAATATATTTTTGTTTTTAGAGAAGTCAGTCATCAAATATGATACCTTTATAATGTCAAAAAGTATTTAAGCATCTTGAATTCACTAGGGTTAAAAATATGGCTTTTTAAAAAAAAAAAGAGATTTTCAGGTAGATGACTTTCAAACATATAAAATTTGCAATAATTAACTTAAAATTATCTCTTATTAGATAGTTAAAGACAAGTCACTGTTAATTGTATCGTATCCTTTTCTGATAATTAACATTTGCTATGATGTATCAAGTAGTATAGTTGTAAATATTCCTTGTGTATATATTTTTCTTTTATTTTGTTTTTATTTTGTTTTGTTTTGAGTATAGAGGTTAGCCGAAGGATAATGAGGGGAAATCTAGCTAGTTTAGGGTTTGGTATTGAGATCTCAGATACGCGTTTACACTGGTTGCGGCATTTTCCGGACAGGATTCTATCAATTTATCATAATATCTCTTTACTTTCCTGCCATGAATATATCATGTCATTATTAAGTTGTCGGGGAATCGTGCCGGACCCGCTCACTCTACACATAATATTACCACATGATCATTATCCGCTCTAATTCTCAAAAATTCCACTATAAACTCTCTGTTAAGTTGTCGTCATATCACTACCTTTATTATCTATCATCACTTCATTGACATCTCAACATAATTATCACCGCCATCACCAGTGTTATTGAAGTTTTATTTGTAGATGCTCCATGTAAAAATGTATTTTCACGTAAAATAGCCGTTTAAAAATATGGTACAAGAGCATTTTGAAACAATATGTTCAGAGTATAGAGATCGATTATTATTCAAGTCCTAATAAAATTTATCAGTAATAACAATGCTATAATTATAATAATGGTAACTAGGGAAATTTTTCTGACGCGAATTTATTAATGTAATTATTATGTCGGGCCCATAGTATTATGAAAAATTATACAATTATTAGATTCAGTGTAAATTTTTAAATATTACACATTATACATTAAACTTGTGAGCGTAATATTATGTATGGTTCATATCAATGCTGTCGAAGTTTAGGGAAAATCTGAAGCCAAAACTAGTGTAGCGAAAATAAAATCCTAAACCTATTGAAAGTTTAAACTCGCATCCCGAAACCTAAATTAATTCCAAAACCTAAAAAAAGCATTCTTACCAAAACTATAATTCCCCACCATTAATATATTATTAATCCTTTTAAATTATCGACTTAAAATTTAATTTGCAGATCATCTAGTAGAAATTTTGGTTCCGGTTAGTCCCTCTCGGGAGTTCCAGGCATTGGTTATTACTATTACTGTTTATATGTATATCAATATATAAAATTTGACACTAATATCAAAAACTTTTTAGGTTCATTTTTAAGGATAGGCTCATTCTGTACATGTCAAATTATGAAAATTGTATTTTTAAGATTCAAAGAAACTTGCGGCCAATAAAAGTTTTAACCAATGATGAAATATTCTTAACTCAATAGAATTGTTTTATTATCTTTCACTTAAGACCCTTATGCCTATCTTTTTAATAGTACTATTTGGATTGCTGAATTTATTATATCAAAATACCTGTTACACGGAATAATATATGGAAAACACTACAACAAAACTAGACTAAGGTTGGGTGACGAAAGTATTTTGGAGTGTAAAAAGTATTTCGTCAAATGGGGCACTAGTGACGAAATGTGATGAAAGTGACGAAACGTGACGAAAGTGACAAAGGGTAAAAGTCAAAAGTCAAATTGTGATAAAACAAAAATTTAATTTAAACATTTTTTTTACATCGTAAATCATGTTTCTTGGTTGGATACTTAATTTTTGTACGCAAAATTTTAGTAGGAATTGCCGCTTCACATCTATTGCTGGTTTCATAACTTTCTTCAAAATCTGTAGAATCATCTGATAATTCTGATTGTTGAAATGATTCTTCATTTACTATTTAATGGAATGTAACCATACATCAAACACAGGACGTCCTGTAGCTAATTCTTGGTTATTGTTAAATGAACTTACAGATATATCTAATTTTAATGTTTGCAAATTCATATTATATGATGATGATTGAGAAGGAATTAGTGAATTGGGTGAATTAGAATTTGACATCATGAATTTTAAATCTCCAAAATAATTGGTTTATTTTATCGTTTTGTTGATTTCGTCACTTTCGTCAAATTACTCAAAGTGTAAAACCCTATTTCGTCACAATTATTTTCGTCACCCAACCTTGAACTAGACTAAAATTTAATAGTTAAGTCGTCATGATTGATGTAAAGATATTCTTTATACATCAATCGATTGTTCCAACCCATCCAAACCTCAGAATAAATATAAAATCTCCAAGTTTTCCAAACTCTAATCATAACTAATCACAAACCTCTAATAATCTATCACAAACCAACCAACCTATGAAAATTTGTTCTGAATAGCGTGTTTTAATAACTTTTATTATCATAACAGGACCTCGATATGATAAGTTATAATATAAATTAAATTTTTTGTCCGACATTTTAATAGGGCAGAGAATGATATTTCTCAGTTAAAACAGCAAACTGAAATACTTGGTTGAAGATAAAAAAAAATAACCTGAACGGCAAAATTAATCAGATGAAAATTATTATTCGAGGGTTAAACTGAACAAAAAAAACAAAAATTCAAGCGAAATTCATTGGTAGTACAGTGATACTTTGTTACTTAATAAAAATATTTATTTGTAAAACAAAACAAAATGTGAAACGATTATATAAAAAATATATTTCTCTTTCCCCTCACTTATATTTCCCGTTATATCCAATTCCATTGCATCGCCACAATATTTACATTCTCCCATCAGTATCAGTGCTATTGGTAGTAGTCTTAACGGATTTAGAAGAACGTTCATTGATAATATATTGAGTCACATTCAATATGCCGCTAAATAACGCAAATAAAATCATTGTTGTGAAAAATATATAAACTCTTTCATACTAAAAAAGAAAAATATAATTGGTATTAATAAATTATTTAGATAAAAATAAAAACAATTAAATATATAATTTTATAAATTAATATATTTAACTTACGTTAATCATATCTGTAATTATGTAAACCATCAAAGGAATCTAAAATCAAAAAAAAAAAAATCAATTAAAAAAAAAACAAAAAACCAATATTAATTGATATATGTGTGTATATTAATATATTTACCCATTTAACATTATAAATTAATAAATAACCAAGAATTTTTTTGAAATTTTGTATAGAGAGTTCACCAGTTGAATCCATTTCATCAAAACTTTTAGTGGTTGATATTGTTTTGTTGACTTTGTTAGCCTTCATAAAAATATTACAATAACAAAAACTGCAAATTGCTAGTCCAGTAAAACACACTGCTAAAAGCACTTTTGGAACTAGGTCAAATTGGTCAGGCGAGTAACACCTAATAAATCAATGTTAATGTTAATATGTTAATATTAATGTGCAATTAATAGTTAATTAAATCAAATAAATATTATAGTTACCAAAATTCATCGCCTCCAAATGCTTTACGACTAAGAACTGTAAAAATTGTCGGAATGATTATAGTGACAGCAAATAACTTATAATCATACGCGCCAAGATAGAATTCGACTTTATAACATTCTAAAATAAAGTAAAATAAAAGTGAAATTGTTTATTTCGCTAAATATAGTTATTTGCTTACATATATACAGCATCTATAATATAATATATGTTACCTTTAAGCCAAACAATTATCGAAAGAGATCCAATTAATACAGTATATGCAATAACAGTATAAAAAACAATTCCGGATAAAATTGTGCATATTGGATTTGGCCAATTATCCACGAGAGCTATTGGATAACCCTAATAAATAATATTTTTAATGGGAATTTTAAAAAAACGAATTTTGAAAAATCAAAATCAAAATTTTTTGAGTGCTTATTAAACTTACCAAGTCAAATGAGAGTAAAGCGCAAAGAACAACATCTATAAAATAATAAATAACGATAATGATTATTACCAACCAAATCACAACTAATTAATTAATTAATAAATTAATTAATACCTAAATAAGCCATATAAAGTGGTATTTTATCGATAACACTAAGTCCTTTATCATTGTTGTTTCCAGCTCCACCATTTTTAGAAAATGTACGACGAATCACGTATAAAGAACAGAATACACTTGCTTGTAATAACATCAAGGTAACAATATACATCAATCTCATTTTAAAATACCCAACCTCTTCAAAGTATTCTTTATTTGGTGATATATCCTCTTCTGTTAATTGTCGTTTCATTAATAAAACATTGTTATCATGAGAAATAACTGGAATAGCATTTATTCCATAAAAAAGATTAAAGAAAAAATTAACAAAGAAAATTATTTTATAAGACATTTCTTTAGACGCGTTTTTTTTTTTTTTTTGGTTATTTTTTAAAAAAAAGAAAAGAATTTTTTATACAAGTTTTTATAGATAAAAAAATTTTCTTTCTCTCTCGTGACTTAAATAATAATATATTAATCTGAGGATAACAATATTATCTTAAAAAATTTCACATGTGATAACAATAGATTCGATCCAGTGAAGCAGCAGACAGATAAACAAAGAAACAATCCAAATCTAACCAGCTAATAATAATTGGTACCTGGATTACTTAATTTAACAATAATTAATTATCTTTAATGTGTTTATCTAATAGATATTTAAATGTCGTAATTAAACTTAAACCATTTTTTGAACTTGGCGAAACTTTGTTTCTTGTGATAAATTCGAATAATTTGTTTGCGAAACCTGTGAAACGTGAGATTGATTTTATCTTTAACATTTTTGTAAATTTTGTATACTTTCAAAGTTCAACCTAGCTGATGAAAGTATATATTTTGTTCTATGCAAGCTATTTAGTTTTGTATATATAGGGTATATATAGTATGGTGTTAGCGTTAGTGTTTATTATTTTTATAATTCAATTTATTATTGGAGATTATGTAGTCTCGATGATTGGCTTGGTACAAATTCATTGTATGAAACCATAATTTTGTATGGGGAAAGGGTTTATTGATTCAAGTATTTGTTAATGATAATACATATTATGAACTTAATGTTAATTAAAAGAAAATTTCCGTGTACAAAATTTTTTACAAATTAAAAACTACATAAAATGAAAAACACGTTCGTTCGAATTGTCTTTAGTACCCGAGTTTGAAACACATATGTGCAGCTCAATGTTGGTACATAAATACGAATTGTGTTAACTTGATCGAAGTTAGCTACGCGTTATAACCAATAACACAATAATATTAATTAATAAAAGTAAAACCACATTGTGCCTGAACAGGTTTAGGTACAGGTTTTCGTAAAGTGATAAAAATAGAAAAAAAAATCCGAAAGTTCTTTATTGTGAGCCAAGATCAATGTTGTTGTGCAATGGAATTCGGAATTTGAATTGTTCCATTTTTTTTTCTTTCATCGGGAATACAATGTTACACCAGAATTCAAATATCACCTAAAATAATTAGTCAAAATATAAATATAGAAACATATGTACTGTATATATAAAGAAATAAAATTTTCATTATTCTAATTGCAAATAGTCGTATAATATTTAATTTTGTATATGTGAGTCACCAAACCTCCTAATAACTCCAAAACTCTGCCAATTAATTTCTGGATGGATTTTGGAAGGCGGCCATAGTGTGAATAGATATTTTTGATCTATTTGCACTATATTTGAAATCCCGAACTTTTGTTTTAGCATTACTAAATTCTCTTGTTGCACATCCTTTACATATTGCAAGACAGTTATTCCGGTTTATCTTTATATTTCTATCAGTATAAACAGCATAACTTGGCTTTCCGCCAAGTTTTCTTTAAAAAAATATTCAAAATGGGTTAAATAAAAGGTTAGTAACACTGGAATAATCATTATGGTTATTCCAGTATCCCAATGCGGCACATAATACTCCTTGTTTCATTGAGTGTTTCATTAGTGTTTCAGTATTCCAGTGTTCTGTATTACAGTTATTTGTCGTTGGAATAGAAATTAACATACTGGTCACGATGAATCAATAACTAAAGTTTGATTATGACGAGGAATCTTTTTTTTTATGATGAAGTTAAAGTTTCTTGCCGAATTCTCTTAGTGACTATCAAAATTCTGTCGAAACTCTAATGAACAATTAGTGTATACCTTGTCAAAACTCTGACGATTGACAAAACCACCAAGTGCGAAACTCTGCCGAAACTCTAATAAACAATTAACGTGTAACCTGTTGAAACTCTGTTGATTGATTTCTGGAGGAGTTCCGCCCACAACCTTAGTTGAAGTTGTTCTTGTATAATAATTTTTCAAAATTGTTACCTGGGAAGTGTCAATATGTTGTTGAGTTACGTTTCGACGTATGCGTTATTTAATTGGAAAAGTGGTTCTCTAATGTATATAAATAACTCGAATTCCATGTATTTTAACAGTAACTTTTCATTAAGATTTTCCAAATCGAAGGTTTTTTCGTGAAAACATTAACGAGTTATGACTGTAGTGTTGGTTTTTAAAGCTATAGGGTTTCGAAAGTCAAAAGGTATCCCCATAAATCAAAGCTAGTTTTGACTTTTGACTTTTGATTTATTTTTGGCATATAACTTTTAATTTTAGTTTTAACTTTCGCCTCTTTGACGACAACATCAGGAAAACATGATTAGGTTTATATGTATATATGATTTTCAAACGTGTCATATAATTCTCATACACATGTAAATCACGTATATGAGAAACCCATACATTTGCAAATCATATACGTATATATAATCTCATAATGTTTTCCTGATGAACACTGGTAAAGTCATTTTCTCACGTTAATTTGTGGCTTGTACTGCTAATCCTGGACATCCTGGGCATTAAGTGAATGAGGATATGTCCCATGTATAAAACTAGCATGTAGTCAACGATTTATAATTTAATAATCCTTCCTTATTTAGAGACGATGATCATGTTTTAAATTAATGAATTTACAAAAATAATAATCTTTACTTCACGGTCATCATCTGCTATTACTATAGATGGGTGTCTAAACTAAATTAATTTAGACATTTAGATAATCATGGTCTCAATTGTTTAAATGCTGAAATTGAAATTTTTTATTGGATAATTTACTGAATTTTGTGGATTTTGTGAATATCCACGTGACTTTTAGTGTATTTAAAGCAAATCATTACTATTTATATTAATTTCGACATTCTATATTCTATATCAATAATTTCTATAGATGGACATCTAAATTGATTTTGGGGTTGCTTAAAGTTCTAAATGTCTAAATTAATATATATAGTTGGCTCGGTCTAAAGACCTCCTAAGTTTTGCATAAATTTTAAAAGTATAGAAGTCACTTTCTGTCCTATC
>CAUDNR010001333.1:0-11679 GCA_958430865.1 Entrophospora sp. SA101 | reverse complement strand
CATCAGAAATGCTATTTAAAATTATATTAATAAATGGTTTGTTAATTTATCATTATAGATAATAGTAATTAATAGATATTAAAAGACTCACAATATTTGATTTGGTTGGACTGTTATGTTGCTTGGTTTGGATTTATTAATTTCATTGCCTGATAAACAATTTTATTTTTCAAGTAAGTTTGTAAAATTAAATTTGTATATTTAAAATAATAGAAAATTTTTAGACAATTAATTACCCATATTTTTAGGAATTGACAAAGTCCAAGGTAAATTTGGTGTGGTTGGGATAGAAATTTGTGGTTGAGGTTTAGTAACTTTTGCTTTTGATCCTTTTTAGTCACGTGAAAAGGACAGGGGACAGTTATAAGTGGCTGGTTCCCTGTCCCCTGTCCTTTTCAATATTTACCCACTAAATCTGCAAAAGGACAGGGCTTGGGACAGTTGACCCACATGAAAATATGAAAAAGGACAGGGAAAACCTTGGGACAGTTGTGGCGCGGAAGTGGGACAAGGCATACTGTCCCCTGTCCTTTTCGAGTTTTCCGAGTAAAAAATTGAAAAGGACAGGGGACAGGTTTACTGTGCCGCACCTGTCCCTCAGCTTTTTTTGCATAATTTCTTGAAAAGGACAGGAAATTACAATAAAGATGATAATTTTCATACCAAATAATATTGTTAGGTGGGAGAGCAGTTAATCAATGATAACAAAAAGAAAATAATTTCCAAGTTGAAACTTGTTAATATTCCTTTATTGAAAAATTATTCCAAAGGAGTATGAATTCAAGTCACTTATCTACATTTCAATTAATTATAGTTTCATAATATATCATAAATGGGAATAAAATATTTAATAAATAACAAGATATCTTCACCTTGCAATGCTATCATCAAAAATTGTTTCCAAAGGAGTGTGCAAAGTTTCTCACAAAGTGGTTGCGATCAAAAATTTAATTAATTATCTACATTAAGAATAAATCATGCATTTAATATTAATAAAATTTCTAACCTATTTTGTTATAAAAATGTGGCTCAATTTTTAGTATATTTAGAAATTAAACAATTGATTTATATTCTTCTTCTCTTTATAGTAATGGTGGAAAAAAATATAATTGGGTTTTTTTTGTTGCCTGGGCTTACAGCTGATTTAACAATGAAAACTTACTTAATTGATTTGACGTTTTTTTTCTTTTGCTTTTTAGTAATAGTAAAACTTTTTTTTTTCCATGTTCTTTATTATATTAATTTCATTAATATTAAAAAAGACTGAATAATCCCTTCATTGTTAAGAAATATTTTCATTAAGAACCAATTAAATTTTTTAAAAGCACACATTCAATTAAAAGATATGTTAGATTAGGATGTAATATTACAGAAGGTAATGATATTGAATTAGCCATCAAAGGTTTACTAGGCACTTCAGTAGCAAACCTGACACCGAATAGGGAAAAAAATAAAGGAAAAATGAAAACAATACCAGGTATATCCAATTGGTTTGAATGGCAATGGCCAACAGAAGGTCAATATGCTGGTTATATTAGAGCTAGATCCTTGCCTAATATAGGTGGATGGAAAAATTTCTCCCCAGCACAGATTCAAAAATTATGGGACACTAGAAAAGGACAGAGGACAGTTATAAGTGGCTGGTTCCCTGTCCCCTGTCCTTTTCGAGTTTTCCGAGTAAAAAATTGAAAAGGACAGGGGACAGGTTTACTGTGCCGCACCTGTCCCTCAGCTTTTTTTGCATAATTTCTTGAAAAGGACAGGAAATTACAATAAAGATGATAATTTTCATACCAAATAATATTGTTAGGTGGGAGAGCAGTTAATCAATGATAACAAAAAGAAAATAATTTCCAAGTTGAAACTTGTTAATATTCCTTTATTGAAAAATTATTCCAAAGGAGTATGAATTCAAGTCACTTATCTACATTTCAATTAATTATAGTTTCATAATATATCATAAATGGGAATAAAATATTTAATAAATAACAAGATATCTTCACCTTGCAATGCTATCATCAAAAATTGTTTCCAAAGGAGTGTGCAAAGTTTCTCACAAAGTGGTTGCGATCAAAAATTTAATTAATTATCTACATTAAGAATAAATCATGCATTTAATATTAATAAAATTTCTAACCTATTTTGTTATAAAAATGTGGCTCAATTTTTAGTATATTTAGAAATTAAACAATTGATTTATATTCTTCTTCTCTTTATAGTAATGGTGGAAAAAAATATAATTGGGTTTTTTTTGTTGCCTGGACTTTTTTGACACATGTATTTTTTCTTTTTACTTTTTACAGCTGATTTAACAATGAAAACTTACTTAATTGATTTGACGTTTTTTTTCTTTTGCTTTTTAGTAATAGTAAAACTTTTTTTTTTCCATGTTCTTTATTATATTAATTTCATTAATATTAAAAAAGACTGAATAATCCCTTCATTGTTAAGAAATATTTTCATTAAGAACCAATTAAATTTTTTAAAAGCATGAATGAAAAAATACTTTATTGTAACTAAAAGGAAAAGAGAAAATCAAATTAATTAAATTTCTTTATCATGCTAATTTCATAAATCAAAAAGGTTTAATTGATTTTTTTTGACAATTATAAATTATTCTGTTTTTTAGTAGTAACGGAATTAGTAGGATAAAGAAATCAAAAAAGTTAATTGATTTTTTCTTTTTAGTAGAAATAAGTATCTTCTCTACACCTTTAAAAAAGTCTTAGTTAACTATTTGACAATGAAAGATAATTATAAATTATTCTTTTTTTTTTTTTAGTAGTAACGAAATTAGTAGAATAAAGTATTCAAAAAGACTTGTATTTTTTGTTGGCAAAATGTATAAAAGAAATAAAAAAATACCAAAAATTACACGAACTTTAAAAGAATTATTATACTTTACAAATACTTTATTGACATAACTCTGATTGATAAAAATGAACAATAAGTTTGCTGAATTCATCAAAAAATTTGAAGAAACAATTAATCAAGGTAGACTACAATTCAGAATATTTTAACGTTAATAATTTAATTTGACTTATTGTCAAAAAATTTAAATTGCTTGTAGAACCTAGTCATGATTGTACTAATTCCCATGAAGATGAAGGCAAAGACTACCCACATTGGCCTTGCGGAAACTTGATCTTTAAATATACTACTAAACCAAAAGATTGGCTCCAAAATGGTTGGGCTTTTGAATGTTCAGAATCAAGAAGAAATTCTGTCTATAATGCACAAATAAATCTTAAACGGTGTTTGGGAATGATTGAATGTTCAAAATGTAAGGCACAAGTCAGGCCAAAAATCAAAAATCATGGTGGAAAAGTAAAAGAACAAGTCAAAAAAGGATGTCCTATTCCTACTTGTAGTGGTATGTAAATTAAATGAGAATTAATTTATGATTTATTAATTATTAATTTGCATATTTTATTCGCATTTTTAAAATAGGATCCTTGGAGTGGATCAAATGTTCAGCAAGTTGTAAATTCATTAGTTTGGATAATCCTGACAAAAGTGGATTTCGTTATTTTCTTCTTCATTATATGCATCACCAACATGGAAGATGCCTCCAAACAAAACCATTTAACATTGAAAAGGAAAAATTTAAAGAAAGAATACTTTCCACTCCTGATACATTACCAAAAAAACTTCAAGTGGGTCAATCATTCAAAAATAATAGCCCATTGGGATCTGTTAAAAATATTTCAGATGCATACTCAAACAATGATCGTGTTGCATACTATCGTCGAAGCATAATTGACCAAGAAAAAATTATTACAAAAATATCTCGTAAAAATAGTGATAATTTTGTAATTGATTTTCTTAGATTTCAAGAAGAACACCCGAACTTTGTTCAAAAGGCAGATTTCCAAAATAAAGGAATTATATGTTTACAATCAGATTGGATGCAAAATCAAGCCTTTTCTGAAAATAACTTTTCGGGAATTTTAACTGATAGCACATATAAATATTTCGCGAATGCCTTTTTGCTATCTAGGTAAGTTGAAATTCACATATAAATTAATATTAATACATATCTAATAATCAAAAATGACTTTATTATTATAATAATAGTTCCACATATTGTCCTCTTCTCCAAAGGTGGATACCAATATTAATTTCTGTAATTTTAAAAGAAGATGGTGTACACTACAAAGAACATTTCAAATATTTGTTCTCATGGGTTGATAAGGTTAAAAAATCACCAAATAATAATTTATATGCAGAGAGAAATGGTTTTGTTGAAGCATATATTGAGCATGGTTTACAAAAAATTTGTGACAAAAATCTGCCAATTGACATAATCAATTCACATGAAATTACATTGGAAAAGGAAGCAAAGTCTTTATTAAAAGGTTGCCAAGAACATTTCCAGCAATCCATAACAAGAATTGCGCGTAACCATGTCATCATAAGCCATGATTCTTCGGCCAATTTTGTTTCAACTGTTATGAAACTTTTGGACATTTGTGAAAAAGAAAAATTTGATGATAATGTTAAACTTATTAAAAAAAACTGGCCAGATTCAAATACATGGTTAGAGTGGTGGATTTACACAGATGCGGGAAAAATTCTTTTTCCTGCTTTAAGTTCAATGAATCCAGATTTAGCTGCCTCATTACCAAATTCCACTAATGCACAAGAGTCAATGCATCGCCAATATTATATGTGCGGAACTACACAACAATCAATTATAACAGGTATTATTTATTATTTATTATTTTAATCTATATTTGAAATTTGAATTAAATATTTATTTATTTATTTTTTACATGTAGGTCTTGAAAATCTATTATTATTTGTAATTTCTTTAGAAGTAGATTTTCAAAATCGAACTAAAGGTCATTCTTTAAAATATGGTGATGTGGAGCCTTGGAAAAAAGTCGCTGAATTATATGGGTCTACTAAACCATCACGAAAAAAAATCAAGCAAGGTGCAGGTGTGAATGATCGCAGACCACCAGATACAACCAAAGCTCTTTTGAAAAATAATAAAGGAATAGAGAACAATAATATTGAATCACAAAAATACCAATCATATTCACATAACAGAAATTCTTGTTATGTCACTGCCTTATTAGAAATATTATATACTTGTTATCTTAACAATGTGACATGGTGGCCATCTAATATTGGAACCATGCAAAACAATGGTTCCGGATTAAAAAAACTTCACATAAGTTTTACTCTTAGGGATGCTTTGGGAACAAAGAATGTTAAAACCAGTCTCAATAATGGTAGAGAGATGATTCGTCAACATATAATTGAAAAACAATGGGAAGAAGACAACCAATTTGGTTCAATAACAAATTGGTTCGAAAAAATTATTGCAGAAGAAAAAGAATCAATTAATTTAGTATCAGGTTTTTGTGTTCTTGGATTGCGAAAATGGACATGTAATTCGGGACATATTAAAATTTCTACAATACCAATTAAACCATTTTACTCAATAAATGGGATGGAGGGTTTTGATGGTCCTTTTTTTAAAGAAAACCCACATTTAAATGGGCAAGTTTCTGCATTATTCACAAATAAGAATGAAATAATTTTTCGTGTACATCCTGATGAACCCTGTCCTTATGTTCGTTCAAATCTTGGTCAATGTATTAATCGGAAAATTAATTATGAAGAATATATTATTTCTTATCCACCAATTTTAATATTTGAATTGACTCAGAGAGATGGTAATTCATATCATTCATCAAATCAATTAGACTTTCCATTGCATCTTTATTGCAAATCAAGTGAAGAAACTTTGGAATATATGTTGACAGCTCGTGCATTTAGTACTTTACCAGGTGGACACCATTTCTACTGTAAAGTAATACGAAGCTTCAATGATCAAATGGCTGTCTACAGATATAATGATTTGGAGGATGGAGGAATGGCACATTTAGAATCAAAAAATATAACATGTCAAACTTTGACTGTTTTAGTGGCCTATACATTGAATAATCCCAATTCATTCATCAATTATTCTAATAGTAGAGCAAGTAAGTATTAAATGAAAACAACTATTACATTTATACAATCACTGATGTTTATAAATATTTTTTAGAAAATTTTTTAGAAAAATTGTCATCAGATTATAATCACAATATAAAAATTCCTAATGAAGAAAATATTTCAGGAATAGATTGTAAGTTTATTTACAAAAAAAGTATTACGTAGTTATTCAACAGAGTTAATTTTTTTATTTCTTTTTTTAGTGGTTAATTATTTTAGAAACAAAGAACACCAATATTATTATGTTAAAAGGTGAATAATCTTTATTTCTATAATTTTACTTTATCTAACTGAAGTTAACAACAAATATACTTTAATTAGTAGCAATGATTCAACCTAAGAGAAGAAAACAAATAATCAATCAAAATCAAACAAATCTAAGAGGTAATTTGTATTGATTTGTCTGTTATTTTTTTACATAAACATCATGCTAAATAAAATTTTAAAAACTAGAGTGACTGCTGAAAGCACTGAAGTTTGTTGGAGTAAAAGAATAAAAGATAAAGATAAAAAATATACAGAAACAATAATTATCACTTCTGATGATTGTTAATTATTTATTTATTACTTTGTTTATATTGTTTCTTATTAATAAAAATAAAGGAATTTTTACAAGAAATTTTTTAGTTAAATATAAATTTCCTGTCCTTTTCATGAAATTATGCAAAAAAAGCCAAGGGACAGGTGCAGCACAGTAAACCTGTCTCCTGTCCTTTTCAATTTTTTACTCAGAAAATTTGAAAAGGACAGGGGACAGTATGCCTTGTCCCACTTCCGCACCACAACTGTCCCAAGGTTTTCCCTGTCCTTTTTCATATTTTCATGTACCAAGTCCTGTCTTTTTGCAGATTTAGTGGGTAAATATTGAAAAGGACAGGGGACAGGGAACCAGCCACTTATAACTGTCCTCTGTCCTTTTCATGTGACTCAAAAAATATTTTTCAAGGTTGTAAAAATGTAGTTGAATATTTTACAAGAAGAGACCACTTTTTATGATAACAGGAAAGCAATATTTTTCTAAACTCAAAATAGTTATCAGCAACATAAACTGTTTATCTCAATTCATTTGAAGACATAGAGGCCTAGCATGTCAATGCTTGAGGTTTTAAAATTATCATCAATATAAAAAAAAATTTGATGATAAATAAGAAGGGAGTGAATAATCTATATTCACAATCTAGAATTGCTACTATTATTACTGTTTTTAACTATAGTAATGTGCAACAAAATCTTATGATATAATGAACATATAGTATCAAATATATGCTAAAGATCTTGACAATAATAATAGTAATAAAAAAAAAATGATAGATAACTATTTAGTTCATATCCAAAAATATTGTCATTGCCCTTTAAATGATATTAATATTAATAATGTTCAATTAACCAATCCAATTAAACCTTATATGATGAAATAGGTAGATTTAAACTTTTTTTTATTGCATATACAACTTCAACAAATGAAAAGAATTACATTCAATACAATGTATTCAGTTTGATTAGAGTATGTATTTGATCATCAAGTTTGCCAGATGTATAAAATAATTAAAATTATCATTATTATTTCTTTGTCCATATAAATTAACTAAACATTGTATGCTGCAATGCTTGTTCAGATGACATCCTTTTATCTCTATCTACCTGACACAATTTAAGAATAAAATCCACAACAGTTTTATTTTCATTAATATCACTTCTAATTGTTTTAAATGTAGAAAAATATAGGTCACCTTTCATTATATTGTCATAAAGCTTAGTATAATCATTTGATCTTCTTCAACATGATTATTAACATTCCAAGGATATTTTTTTGACAACATATAGTAATTTACTATCTCAAATGACCAGATATCAATAGATTTGTCATATTCATATTGAGCAGTATCACCATCACTATCATTATCTGTTGAAAAAATCTCAATACTATCTTTGAATGCCTTGGCAAGTTCAGGTGCAACAAATAAGGGTGTCCCAACTAAATCTGTTCTGGTCTGTTCAATATAATTGCCCATGCTGTTAATAGATCCTTCTATTTATTTTTGACTCACCAAAATCAATCAACTTAACTTGATTAAAACTAGAATCTGTAAACATGATGTTGTCAGGTTTGATGTCTCAATGCATTATGTGATTTTCATGAATGTACTAGAGGGAATAAAAAAATTAAAATGTAGTATAAAAGATATATGCACAACTATGGTAATGTTTAAAATGATTAATTCGCAATTCGCCAGAAACAGAAAGAAATTACATAATGCAGATTGGGGCAAGATTTCTTGATTTTATAATAAAATAATTTTTATCACGTAACTTTATCTCCTGCTGACACAAAACCTTATTATCAAGTACCACACTCATGCATAATAAAAAACATTAGTATAATCTATAATTTTTTTTCTTGTTAAGAAACTATACATTTATTTTTTTACTACTAAAGCACAAATTCAAAATCAGCTCAGGATTATGGGTAGAAAAACATACTATTAAAATAAATTCACTTATTATGATTTACTTGAGAAAAGTAATAAAAACTATTTATTTAGTTATTTTATTTGTTTTTTTAGCAATTTCTAGCTTGTGCTGTCGGAATACCTACTAATACAATTTTCAATTGTACTTAATTTTGGCATGTCAATTACTTCCAACTCACCTATTTCCACGTTTTTTTTCAATTCTTCAAGCATTTCTTTAGGTGTATATCATTCACTTTTACATGCATCACCTGTATGAAAAAGATTTTTAATAACTCAACTACTTTATCAGACATATGTTTTCCACCGCCTTTCTTTCCTAATTCCTGATTTTCTTTCAAAGCCCAGCAAGTGGGAAGTAATTTCTATATAAATAAATGGAAGAATTTTATCAAATAGTTCTTCTATAATAGATAAGCTCTTTTTTTTTTTCTTGATTGTAAATTATCCATATCATCTTCATCATCCATTATTACATCTAAGTCCATTCTTTTCTTTGCTTCTAGATAATAAAAACATATAATTAGCCAAGTATTTAGGTGTTTAGAAAAATAATTATTACCTTCTATTTTATTATCTGTTTCAAATTCAATGTTTGTTCTTAAAAGTACAACTGAATCTGATTGATTATTTTTTTCATCATAATTTAGGTCTCTTTGATCCAACAATTTTTTAATATCATCTTTCTTTAATTTATCCAATCCCATACCTGGTTCTAAGAATAAGTGGTAATTTGAGACATAGATTTTAATGATGATGTACTTTAATATATTTAAATATAGAATATAAAAAATTTTTTTTTGTTTATTGTTTTATTTAGAAAAAACTACTAATTCAAACCTGTTGATGGAATTTGTTAAACTTGCACCCAGAACGACATCTATATCCTGGCAATAAATTACTATTTTCATTGCCTTCAGTAATACATGTATAGTATTGTCTGCCATTTTGTTCTATGCTTGTTTCCCAATCAACTCTCCTTGGATAAAGTAACGCACCTTCTTCTGGTTTACTTTTACATTTCATAACCCACCATTCTCTAGAATCTACGTCATAGTGCAAGTGTGGCTTTATTTGGCCTATTGAAATGAGATTTACAGTTAAATTGGGATGTTTAGTCATTTTAAAATTTTTAAAAATTAAAATCAGCTCAATATTATTTTTACTAATTTTATTATGTTTATTATCCCGCATTTTACTACATATTAAAAATGTATGTCGATCCTTTCCGTTTATCACGAATTGCAAATTAAATTAAATGTAATATTTGAATACAATATTAATAAAAATATAATAAAAATGTTCTTGCCTTTATAGCTGAACAAATTTGGAAAGCAAAATTTTTCCAACATTGGAAATTTATAAAACCATTTAATGTTTTAATATAATCCTCCACAAAAATAGGGCAAAATATTCTCCTTGTCAAATAATCATCAACTACCTTTATAATATTCTCATGGTCCAATATTTTCAAAAATATCAATTTCATTTCTATATTCAATTATTCTGTTTTTGTCATATTTTCCATTATTGACATTGATAATTTTAGCAGCATAAATGTTTTCATCATTACAGTTATTTGATCTAACTTTTTTAACTATGCATGATTTGCCAATTTTATTATGGTCATTACTGCCATCTTCATTATTTATAACATGATATATTTCTCCTGATTGAGCAGGTAAATGATTCTTTTCTTCTATAAATAGATTGTAAGGATCAGTTTTGGCATATTCAATAAATTGCATTTCTATATATAAACATAATTGAATAAATAAAATATTAACCTAATATACAAACATAAACATATATGTAAATTACTACTTACCAAAAGAGCTGCATTTCAATGAGGCATTTTTAGCATTACCATGGTGAGATGATATTATCAAAATAAGTTCTGCCAATTCCCAGAATACTAGGATATTTTTTTGCATTATGATCTAAGCAGTAGAAGGTTCGTTTTATTGGTTCAGATTTATTTGTTGAGATTTCACCATTCATGTTCTGATTTAGAGAGAGATCATGCAATGTCAAACTTTGACTGTTTTAGTGGCCTATACATTGAATAATCCCAATTCATTCATCAATTATTCTAATAGTAGAGCAAGTAAGTATTAAATGAAAACAACTATTACATTTATACAATCACTGATGTTTATAAATATTTTTTAGAAAATTTTTTAGAAAAATTGTCATCAGATTATAATCACAATATAAAAATTCCTAATGAAGAAAATATTTCAGGAATAGATTGTAAGTTTATTTACAAAAAAAGTATTACGTAGTTATTCAACAGAGTTAATTTTTTTATTTCTTTTTTTAGTGGTTAATTATTTTAGAAACAAAGAACACCAATATTATTATGTTAAAAGGTGAATAATCTTTATTTCTATAATTTTACTTTATCTAACTGAAGTTAACAACAAATATACTTTAATTAGTAGTAATGATTCAACCAAAGAGAAGAAAACAAATAATCAATCAAAAATAAACAAATCTAAGAGGTAATTTGTATTGATTTGTCTGTTATTTTTACATAAACATCATGCTAAATAAATTTTTAAAAACTAGAAAACACGAAGTTCGTCGGAGTAAAAGAATAAAAGATAAAGATAAAAAATATACAGAAACAATAATTATCACTTCTGATGATTGTTAATGATTTATTTATTACTTGTTTATATTTTTTCTTATTAATAAAAATAAAGGAATTTTTACAAAAAGTTCTTTAATTAAATATTAATTTCCTGTCCTTTCAAGAAATTATGCGAAAAAAGCTGAGGGACAGGTGCGGCACAGTAAACCTGTCCCCTGTCCTTTTCAATTTTTTACTCGGAAAACTCGAAAAGGACAGGGGACAGTATGCCTTGTCCCACTTCCGCGCCACAACTGTCCCAAGGTTTTCCCTGTCCTTTTTCATATTTTCATGTGGGTCAACTGTCCCAAGCCCTGTCCTTTTGCAGATTTAGTGGGTAAATATTGAAAAGGACAGGGGACAGGGAACCAGCCACTTATAACTGTCCCCTGTCCTTTTCACGTGACTAAAAAGGATCAAAAGCAAAAGTTACTAAACCTCAACCACAAATTTCTATCCCAACCACACCAAATTTACCTTGGACTTTGTCAATTCCTAAAAATATGGGTAATTAATTGTCTAAAAATTTTCTATTATTTTAAATATACAAATTTAATTTTACAA
>CAUDNR010001328.1:0-13672 GCA_958430865.1 Entrophospora sp. SA101 | reverse complement strand
TTGTTACCATGTATATTTTATTTGTCGTATGTATTATTCATTATTTATTTTATTGTGATAAATAAATATTAGTATTAGTATTATTGTACAACGTATCACGTGATTGTTTCATCATATCTCGGTTTTGCGGATATCTCGATTTAGCGGATAATTTTTTTGGAACGAACTTATCCGCTAAACCGAGATACACTGTGTATATCCATTTAATTTAACACAAAAATTTGAAAAAAATAACAATTCTTCAAAAAATGTCTAATAATAACTGTTTCTCATCCTTGGAAACTACCATACCCTTATTTAACAACCTTAACATTAATGATGCTCTACCATTAAAATATTTTAATAAGCTAGTAAATGATTTTTCAAATTTGTTGAATAATTCAGATCATTATGATGTAGAAATCAAAGTTGGAGTGGAAGAGGAAGATGTTAAAATTTTTAGAGCCCATTCCATAATCTTAAAAGCAAGGTCTTTATATTTTAGAACAGCTTTATCTAATAATTGGATTAAAAAATCAGACAATGGTAATATTTTGTTTGAAAAAGAAAATATTTCCTCAAGAGTTTTTGATATTCTTTTAATGTAAGTTTATTTGAGCAATTTAGATTTTTTTATTAATATTAATAATTTATTTAAATTTACTTTTTTTCATATTATTTATATTTTTAAAAGTTACATGTACAATGGAATTATTAATATAGATAACCTGGATGTAAAAGAAATTTTAGAGCTTCTTGAAGCATGTGATGAATTAAACTTTAATGAATTAATTGATGATTTACAAAAGTATTTAATCAAAGAAAAAAATGAATGGCTTTGCCAAAATTTAAATTATGTTTATAAATTATCATTAAAACATCAATTGTTCAACTTACTTGAAGATTTTTGCAATAAATTAATTTGTAAAGATCCAGAACCAATTTTACAGTCTGATGATATTTCAACAATTAAAAAATCAATGCTTGTTTCTATATTGGAAAGAGATAATTTATATTTTGATGAGATTGACATCTGGAATTATGTCGTTCAATGGGGAATAGGACAAAATAAAGCATTAGCAAAAAATATTTCAGAATGGAATAAGGATGATTTTGAAGAGTTGAAAACTATATTAGGTGACATTATTCCATTAATAAGGTTCAATGAAATATCTGGAGAGAACTTCTATGAGAAAGTCAACCCTTATAGAAAAATTTTTGATAAAAATATATATAATGAACTTGCTCAATATTATTTTACTGATAAATGGCAACCCAGATTTGTTCTTCAAAGAAGTCCAAGAACAAAAGGAAAGTTATTAAATTCAGACTCAAAATCTTTAATTTCTGGTTGGATTAACCAAAATAACAATGAAAATAATATATTATATGATTTTAAATTAATTATTTGTGGATCTCAAGATGGCTTTTCAAGGAAAGTTTTTGAAGAGAAATGTTACAACATTAAACAAACTGTGGTGTTAATGAAAATTAAAGAAACAGGTGAATTAGTAGGTGGTTATAATCCTGTATGTTGGAATGTAAAAGGAAAGTCTCCAGATGAAGAATATTGTATTAAAACTAATCAAAGTTTCATTTTTAAGATTGATGAAAATAAACTAAATAATTCAATATTAAGCAGAGTTGAAATACCTGATCATGCAATATATAATCATAGTCAAAATTATGATCATACTATAAGTAATATAAGATTTCATGAAACATCTATAAGTTTTAATGATTTACGATTATTTAATAGTATTAATAATGAAACTTATTGTTATTATTATTATTATGATTATTACCCTAATACTTATGGATATAATTTGGATCTTATAAATAATAATAAGCATGTTCATTTGTTAGAAGAATATGAAGTGTATAAATTAGTAAGGAAAATTAATGATTTATAAATTTGTATTAAAAAAATTATCACTAAATGTGGATTTTTAACATATATAATATTATATATATTAAAATATTTATTATAATAATTTATCAACAAATGTAATAATTTTTTTAGAAATAAAAACCTTTTAATAATCATTGCATATATGAAATTAATTAATTGATTCAGGAACCTTTTCTTCCTTCTTCAACACATGCTCCAAATCCAAAGCATTTTTTGAATGCTTCTCTCATTGAAATTTGATCATGTATTGTGCTTTTGAAATTTTTGAGTAAAGCTTTGAATAAAATCTGAGCCATTTTATTTTACAGCTTTCCTCCTAACATCAGAGCCCAAACACAATTTCAGGGCCACCAACCCTGCTCTGAATTGTAACCTCCTGTGCTTGAAACAAGTTGGAGATTCTTTTAATATTCCTACATCATTGCAACTTGGTCACAGAACCATCCTTGCCATAGAGGTAGGATTGTTGCAGGCAATTTTTCGGTTAACGTAGCAGCAGCCTTCTCTGGTCTGGTGCTGTGAGGGAAGATTAGTGAAAACGTCATTGACAATTGATGCAGTTTCTGTAAACTCCAGGGCTTTGTGTCCCTCCTCTAGAATTTAACAGTATCATTGTATCATCGAGAATCACAAGTCAGATTAGCCTTGTGTACACGTGGGAATGACTGTAATGTGTTCAAGATAGAGTGCATGCTTCAACATCTGCTAATTTCCTGTAATCAAACATCGTATATCAAAATGTTTCTTTTTAAATGGTGTGCTGCCTTGACATCTTGTAATTATAATATTAATAATATTAATATAAGCAAAATACCAATCGTTCATTTGTTACCATCTTGATAAGGATCTTATAATTACCCAACAAAGATCTGCTCCGCGTTTTGATTCCATTTAAAATATTTATAAACTTAAAGGATACCACATTATATCAATACAAATAAAAAATAGTACCTTTGGTTAGTCATTAACACGTCTTCAGAATCAAAACATACCAAACAACAACACTCACGTTTTGTCACCTTGGACTGTGTCAAAAAATAAATTGTTTTCAAAAAAAAAAAAAATCAATTCGTGTCAACAAAAAAAAAACATGTTTGTCAATCAAATAACAATTTCTTTTTTAAAAATGTCTGTTTTAAGTGATATTAGTACTTCGCAACAAGTACACAAATCACATCCAGATGCATACCATACAAGTAGAATATTAAATGAAGAGATTGCTAAATCTAAAAGATTGAAACTTTATACAAGTAATAGTTTGCTAAATAATCTTGATTTTGACTCTTTTCTCTAAATGTTAACAAAGGTGAATAAAATTTTCATTATTAATTAATTGAAATTGTTACCCGTTACTAACAATATTTTTTAATTAATAATATTAGACTCTAGTAATTTATACTTAATCTCCACTATAAATTTATTCATTATAATTATTTATCTTTTTATTTTTATTCTTTCTTATTTTATTTCTTATAATAATAATACTTGAAATAATAAGTTTTCGATTCTTGTTAAGTGGTGACACTGCAAGGATAGTTAATAATCATGGCCTAACTTTTGGGCTACTCTTGTCAGTTAAATTGTTTTACAAATAAATCAAAACAAGTTTGCAATTAGCCAATAAATGTAAACAACTGAAATAAATTAATCACAAGTGAATAAAAAGGATTTTAGAGCTTTATAAAAGGCCATCTTTATTTATTTATTTACAGTTATTTGATACCGTTAAGTGTGCTTACAGATTAGTCAAGGTCCAATAAAGAGACAGTGATTAAGAACTAATGTAAATTCATAAACTAATTAATTGACAAGCACCAAATTGTTGTGAATTGCTTGCAATTAACTGACTTGTTTAACAGCTTTACATTTACGACCACAACAATACTATCAGTATTTCCGATTAACCTTGAACAATACTTCATAACCTTGCCTGCTTGCTCACTAAAGCAAATAACATGGCTTTTACCAAAGTTTCACAGTTGTTACTTTTTACCAAGACACTAGCTACACTTTGTTGCTTTTATCAAGGCGTTTTAAACAAAGAAAATAAAGACAATGTTTTTATTTTATTTTTATTTTTATTTTTAAAAGTTTATTAATGATTAATTTTTATTTAATAAAAGTAATGATTCTATCGCAGAGTTTACTTTATTAGAATGTTAATTATTCTTTTGCTTAGACCAGAAATTATACGAAATTTTCATTGATCACTACAATAGGATAAAGATGGGTTTGTTGTTGCAAGATAACTTTATCAATCTTCCATAATTATAAGAAAGTTCTGCATTAAGATTATACTTGGAATATATATAAATTACCGAATTATCTACCCCGATCATGTTATTAATATCATTAAGAAATGTTCGGTAGATGAGTGTGTGTATTCAGCAAAAGAAAAACTTAACTACTTGAGAGCAACTAATGAAACAAAGGAGAGATTGGGGTACACAAGAAAATATAAAAAAAAAGACTTCGGATATATATTTATAAGTTTTTTTGTGAGCGAGCTTATATATTTTATTAGCCTTTAAAACAATTTTACTTACGTCATTTTTGACTTAATATTAATGGCAGTGAATTTGACGTAATAATTTTACAACATTGGTAACATTTTGTCAAACAACATTATCCCGTTCATCTGGATTTATGCTTGCCAAATTCGCCAAATTACCCTCTTTCTCATTTCCCACAACTCCTTAACAACTTTTCGAACAACATTCCTTTTTTTATGGTCTTTCTTTCATTTCCTGGTGACGCCAAGAACCTTTTATTTATTTATTTATTTTTATTTTATTTGGAAAAACCATTTGATTCAACAAATACATCCTCAAGTTTTTTTAGTACTGCTCGATTTTTTTGATGATAATGACGATGACGATAACAACACTATAACTGAACACATAAATCTTAACTCCAGGGTCCCCAAGTGCAAAAAATATTCTAATCGTTGAAATAGCAGCGCTTTTTGGGTTATCCTTAACTAATATAATTTTAGGAATATCCTAGTTTACCTAGAGTTGATAGGATACGATTAAGCTTGTCCTCCATAATCAAATATCAAATGTTGCAACACACCCGCAACTTTACATATACATAGTGTTGCGACATAATCACGATGCAGTTAAACCAACTTTTCTATTTATATTGTAAAAAACATCATTATTATAAAACATTTGATATTTATTAAAATGTACAGTAATTATTAAACAAAAAATTTGAATTAATTCATCTAATTGCTACAAAACAGCATGTCAACTGCATTTCCATTTTCATCTATATCATCATCATCTATATAGTAAGTTATTTTTAATTTGTTCTTTTTCTTCAATAACATGCAAATAGAATAAACTTGTTAATATCCATGATTAAATATTTAATGAAAAACAGGGTTTCTACAAGGGGGAAAGGTAATGCACACACAATAAACATCATAACTCAAATTTTGTTGATTTGTTTATGCGTGATTCTTCTAAATTAACTGAACAAGAATAACCATCAATATGACATTGTTCAAAATGTTCAGAAGTTTTTCCTTGTTTAAAAAATGTTGAAATGACATGTCAGTCAGTATAATAGAGAACCAATCAAAAACATTTGATCACTTCTGAAAAAATTGAAACAATAAAACATTGATTAATATGACTAATTGGTTAATTAGACAATGGATTATTAAAAATCATAATTAAATTTTGCTTTAAAAATGACTTCAACCTCTGCACCTTCATCCAAAAAAAGAAGTTCTTTAAGTGCTTTGCAAAAAAAAAAGAACTATGTAAGTGTGCTAAAAATGACCATAGCTTAACTCAAGATAAATTAGCTAAAGATTTTTGAAATTAGTAAAAGCACAGTTTCAGTAATTTTATCAGAATCAAACAAATGGCTTTCTGTTGATGAAACTGTTTCAACTTCTCAATTTAAAAAGAATCAGCAAGCAAATTGGCCACAATTAGAAGAAACTCTAGCAATCTAGTTTGATGAAGCTATAAAACATAACTAAAGAAGAGGTGGTGGTGGTGGTGGTGGTGGTGGTGGTGGAAAATAATATTATTCATATTAATAGTAACAATGCATTGGAAAGTTGCATAAACCTTCTTACTTATATACAACAAGAACAAGTACCAAAGTTTCTAGTGGAGGGTCGCTTATTAGTTAGTTTACAATAATTAAAAAAAAAACAATAAGTCAGAGTTTTAGAGAGGCTAAACAAATTATTTTAGATTTTTATGTTCAAAAATAATTAATAAAATAAAAACTATTATAAAATCATATTAATATGATAATAATTCTCACGTGACTTTTATATGAACTCATGTCATTATAACGGGAGTGACTCGGCTAAAATTTCCCCAAATTTCGCACTCTGCGCCCTATATAAACAAATTTAGTAATAAAATCATGTGATGGTTGATAACGAAGATCTCTGTTTTCTTTTTGTCAAAAAGATGAATTTTTTTAGTTCTAAAACAAAAACTATTAAAACTTACGGAAAAGATAAAAGGGAAAGAGTCGTAAATATATGGGAAAAGGATTTAAGATCTAAACAACAACAACATTATCAAAAATCACAAGAGGAAAAACCACAACCACAACTACATTGTCAAAAATCACAAGAGGAAAAATCACAACAACAACAACATTATCAAAAACCACAAGAGGAAAAATCATCACCCTTACAGCATTATCAAAAATCACAAGAGGAAATACCACTACCCTTACAACATTATCAAAAACCACAAGGGGAAAAAAACATTGAACGCTTATCAAATAATGCTACAATCAGCAGAACTCCATTATCACCCAAACCATTATTTACTAATAACAATAATATTATTATTACTAATAATAAATCACTAACGAATGAAGATATTGCTAAAAATAACAACAACAATAATAATAATGCTGAAAAAATTAAAATTAATAATACTAGTAGTAATATTAATAACTTTCTTAATAATTCCTCAGATCCTGAATCATTATTAAAGCTCTTAAATTTATGTGGTCAAAATGCAATCTATACATTTGAAGAATTTCTTGGTAAAGAGTAAGTTAGAATATATATACACATAAGAATACAACCAATTATTTAGATATATTTATTTAATTTTTTGTTTATTAAAAAGTTGTATTCATAATGCTGTAAAGATTGGTGAAGCAAGTTTTTCAGAGGTTTTTACAAGTTATGTGTCAAAATTCACTTCAAACAAGATGAAATCTGTTCTAAAAATAATTCCATTTGGAAGAGGGAAAGAAATATTGATTAATGGTGAAGAGCAATCAAGTATAAAAAACATATTACAAGAAATTATAATTACATTGAAATTATGTGGAAGAAATGAAATAGCATCATCATCAAGTGTTGGATTTTTGGAATTATACGGGTGATTATTTTAAAAATTTTATATACTGTATAATACATATACATATACGTTATAATTACAATTTATAATTTATTTAAATTTGTAGTGTTGGAATTATTTATGGTAAATATCCTGATCAATTGATAAACCAATGGGATGCTTGGGATGAAAAACATAATTCAGATAATGATCGCCCTGGTAAATTTTTTTGTCATTGTCATCATTATTATTGTTTTTTGGATATTACTATATTATTAAAAATTGTTTTAAAAAGATTATTTTGATGATAAACAATTGTATGTTGTAATGATAATTGAATATGGAGGTCTCGATTTAGAACATGTAAAGTTAAAGAATTGGAATCAAGCTTGGAGTGTTTTAGCACAAGTTGGGTCCTGTATCGCTCAAGCTGAACAAGTAAAAAATATATCAAATTATTATTTATATAATTTGTTTTATAATTTAATTTATATAATTTATTAATATATATATGCTTTAATTAGTTATTCAGATTTGAAGTAAGCTCTTTTTTTTATATAATGATTCCTTGTGCGCGCAATAATAGGATTTAAATATCTTCTATGATTATCTATGTACTAATATTATTATGATTATAGCACAGAGACCTTCATTGGGGAAACATTACTATTAAACCTACAAAATGTAAAAATATTTCATACAATGTGACATCATCATCACCACCATTGGATATAAATATTCCTACATATGGTATAAGCGTATGGGTAATTGATTATACATTGTCACGAATTGAACATGGTTTGCTTAAATTTTTTTTGTTTGACTTATTGTTATTATTAGAAATATTATTTAAGTATTTCCTTTAAATTAAATATTAAGATAATGAAATAGTATATGTTAATCTTTCGGATGAAAGTTATTTTACGAGTGAAGGTAACTTATTGATATTATATATAAATATAAATGTTGCGTGCCAAATTCATCCATTTTATGTTGTAGAATTTAAAATACACACAATTTTGATTTTCACATACATAATAATACATATTTATATTTTTAGGTGATTATCAATACGATATATATCGTATGATGAGAAAAGAGACAAACGGTGATTGGAAATCTTTTAATTCCAAAACAAATGTATTTGTAAGTTATTGTGAAGTAATTGATTGATAAATTTTATATAATATATACTTTTTATTTCGTCTATATTCATTATATTTTCTTTTTAGTGGCTTCATTATCTTTCAGACAAACTTTTAAAAGAAAAAAATTTACCAATACCAACTAGAAATAATAATCAATACAAATATTATAATTCAGTAAATAAATTTCACAATTCTGTGTTGAAAAGAAATAGTTATAAAAGTGCCATGGAAATAATGAAGAATGAAGAGTTCTGGAAATTGTAGGAACTATAGAGTTTTAGAATTATTTAAATCTTAAAAATAAAATATCTATACACACATACTATTTATATTATAACACACATGATTAATTGTTCAATGCAACCTTTTAGGTTAAAATTTATTCATCATCGTCATCCATTTATCAATCCCACTTTTGATCTGGTTGTGATTTATAATTATTATAGGCTCCGTATTAATTTGTTTCATTTCTTTTTCATCAAAACAAGAAAATATAACTTTTTAGATAATAATGTATTCTATCACCCGTACGTATCATAAGAAATCAAAATTCCTTCTACATTATTTAATAACCATTCATTCATCATGATCCATATTTACAACCATAAATTTTATTTAAATGTCATTCGTTTATAAATATAACTATCATAATAACTAGTTAATTACTTTGAATTTATGAGCTTTTGTATAAATATTTAGTCTTTTTTCAATTATTCCATCCAAACCGTAAATCACGTGTAAATTTAGACGTGGAATTGAAATTAGCAATCAAATATGGTAATGTTTGGGTGAAAAATTCCCTAATTTCACAATAAATGCTTCAGAAACTGTAAATTTATATTTGGTAAATCAATATTTTTAATTCGTTGTTGACATTATTTTCCTTGAATAAATAAAAATAACGTCATCAAGCTGTATTAATATAATAATAAGGCAGAACAAGTTGTTGGAACAACATTCTGATATATCTTTGCGAGATAGTAGTATAAATATCACAGTGGCCATTAATTACTCGATGGATTAATCTCAAACAGATCAGCTTCACAAAAGATTACAAGAACAGCCTATATATATTGTAGCATAATAAATATAATTATTTTTTATTTAATCAATAATTCCTAATTCTTCAAGATGCTTTGGAATGACTATATATGAATCTTCACAATACCAAATTTTTATTAGAAAAAACCAATTCTCTCTCTCAGCTGATCATGTATCATCAATCGCTTTTCAAAATCTTTATGAAGGCGATTTATCTGCTGCTCATTCTCAATCATCCTGGAAGGAATCCGTTGAGTTAAAGATGTTTTGAATTAGGTGCATATCTAAATACATCTGCAAGAAAAGACCTTTCCGACACTCTTCTACAAGGAACACAGGACTAAATGAAAAGGATGAAATAAAACCATCTAAAGAAATGTTAGTGATGATAGTTATATTTGTATTAATTTTTGCTACATAGAGAATTTATTAAATACTAATAACCTTATCTACATATTTATTTCATTAGCTAAAGAATTATACATAAGCCTTCTATTTACAAAAATAGCTTTATAATGAACATGTGTCATAGAATTAACTATCAATGTGTTTAGGCTTCAGGTAAGAATCAATTCACTTCGCTCTAAAAGATTTGCTATTTTGTATATTTTCAACATATGCATACTTTCCAACGGTACCATCGCATGAAGTATCCTTCTGTAATATCCTCGGTTTTATCCATTCTTTTTCTGGGTCATCAAGAGTAACATCTTCACCCATTCTCAGTTTCCAAGCTACATCACACATCCGCCGGAGTCCAATATTACGATTCCATCCATTTGGACCATCCCAGTTCCGTCGAAACTCTTCTGATATTAATGTTGGGTCATATCGAAAGTCAACATATTTTTGATATTCTTTTGGGTTTTGGATAAGGGAGCGTAGGTAGAGAGCAAGATCACGCGGGTGTGGAAAGTCATCAAGTAAGATGGCAGAATGAGATGTGGGGAGGAAAGGATCGTAATTTCTAGGACCTGCTACGATGGGGACAACTCCAGCCGCAAAGGCATTCTGTCATGAAAAAAAAGAAAGAAGATCATCTGAATTAAAAGGAAAATGCAATCTTTGGTGATTTCCTCAAGTTCTAACTCTCTGATGTTTCGAAATTAGCATCAGCAAGAAAAGCATGCATAAGAACGGGGGAAAAAAATAATACAAACTTGGAGCTTTTCAGTAACATAATCGTCACAATTGGAGTTCTCGATTGCTAGATAGAAAGGATGGCGAGCTATATACTCAATGGTTTGATAAGCTAAAATGTTGTGCAAGATGAACGAAGACAGGTTAAAATTAATTTCCAGTGATTACTGTATGAGATTCTGGTCAACAAACTTACATGGAAATGGCGATTTGTTGTTCAAACATGATCCATAGTTTGCAACTTCAATGTAGTTCATAAGCTCCTTTACATACAAGTGCCGTAAGTTTATTGCATGACAGTTGCTTGCTATCCATGCTACTGGCTCACCATTTGGTAAAAATGAAGGAGGTGACTTTTTTAACTGTTCCATGATGTTGGTATCATAGTAGACGAATGGAAAATTTGAATCGAGACGGTAGTTCATGCTATTCCATAATTATTAAAAAGAAGTAAGATAGTAAACACTCAATCAGTATGAATTTCAAAAAGCAGCATTACAAGCGACATCAAATTTGTGTATCCAATACCTATAGTTAAACAATGCATACAGCCTCTCTGATTCGTTGAGTTCGACTAAACTTTCAGCTGTATAAAGTACCCATAACTGATTACTCCTCCTAGGCGGTAGATCGTTCATGTCCAAATCCGATTTATGAAATACTGCTATATGTGCCTCATCTTTGGCTTTCTTATAATGCGTAATCACGCATTTATTGACTCCATCCAAGGTCTGCAGCTCGTAGCCTTCCCACCATGACCGAGAATCATTGAACCAAGGGGTCCATAATACAATCGGTTCAACATCCTTGCCGTAAATCGAGGATATGGGGAAAAAATATTGACGGAGACTACAGGACCATGCTTGCTGATTGCAGGATTCGAAGTATTCAAGCATGAAGGAAAAAAAGTAGTTAAATAGGAGGAATGTAAAAACACTAGGTACAAGAATCATCCATGGCACACAAGAAAATATAAAAAAAAAGACTTCGGATATATATTTATAAGTTTTTTTGTGAGCGAGCTTATATATTTTATTAGCCTTTAAAACAATTTTACTTACGTCATTTTTGACTTAATATTAATGGCAGTGAATTTGACGTAATAATTTTACAACATTGGTAACATTTTGTCAAACAACATTATCCCGTTCATCTGGATTTATGCTTGCCAAATTCGCCAAATTACCCTCTTTCTCATTTCCCACAACTCCTTAACAACTTTTCGAACAACATTCCTTTTTTTATGGTCTTTCTTTCATTTCCTGGTGACGCCAAGAACCTTTTATTTATTTATTTATTTTTATTTTATTTGGAAAAACCATTTGATTCAACAAATACATCCTCAAGTTTTTTTAGTACTGCTCGATTTTTTTGATGATAATGACGATGACGATAACAACACTATAACTGAACACATAAATCTTAACTCCAGGGTCCCCAAGCTTGATTCCAATTCTTTAACTTTACATGTTCTAAATCGAGACCTCCATATTCAATTATCATTACAACATACAATTGTTTATCATCAAAATAATCTTTTTAAAACAATTTTTAATAATATAGTAATATCCAAAAAACAATAATAATGATGACAATGACAAAAAAATTTACCAGGGCGATCATTATCTGAATTATGTTTTTCATCCCAAGCATCCCATTGGTTTATCAATTGATCAGGATATTTACCATAAATAATTCCAACACTACAAATTTAAATAAATTATAAATTGTAATTATAACGTATATGTATATGTATTATACAGTATATAAAATTTTTAAAATAATCACCCGTATAATTCCAAAAATCCAACACTTGATGATGATGCTATTTCATTTCTTCCACATAATTTCAATGTAATTATAATTTCTTGTAATATGTTTTTTATACTTGATTGCTCTTCACCATTAATCAATATTTCTTTCCCTCTTCCAAATGGAATTATTTTTAGAACAGATTTCATCTTGTTTGAAGTGAATTTTGACACATAACTTGTAAAAACCTCTGAAAAACTTGCTTCACCAATCTTTACAGCATTATGAATACAACTTTTTAATAAACAAAAAATTAAATAAATATATCTAAATAATTGGTTGTATTCTTATGTGTATATATATTCTAACTTACTCTTTACCAAGAAATTCTTCAAATGTATAGATTGCATTTTGACCACATAAATTTAAGAGCTTTAATAATGATTCAGGATCTGAGGAATTATTAAGAAAGTTATTAATATTACTACTAGTATTATTAATTTTAATTTTTTCAGCATTATTATTATTGTTGTTGTTATTTTTAGCAATATCTTCATTCGTTAGTGATTTATTATTAGTAATAATAATATTATTGTTATTAGTAAATAATGGTTTGGGTGATAATGGAGTTCTGCTGATTGTAGCATTATTTGATAAGCGTTCAATGTTTTTTTCCCCTTGTGGTTTTTGATAATGTTGTAAGGGTAGTGGTATTTCCTCTTGTGATTTTTGATAATGCTGTAAGGGTGATGATTTTTCCTCTTGTGGTTTTTGATAATGTTGTTGTTGTTGTGATTTTTCCTCTTGTGATTTTTGACAATGTAGTTGTGGTTGTGGTTTTTCCTCTTGTGATTTTTGATAATGTTGTTGTTGTTTAGATCTTAAATCCTTTTCCCATATATTTACGACTCTTTCCCTTTTATCTTTTCCGTAAGTTTTAATAGTTTTTGTTTTAGAACTAAAAAAATTCATCTTTTTGACAAAAAGAAAACAGAGATCTTCGTTATCAACCATCACATGATTTTATTACTAAATTTGTTTATATAGGGCGCAGAGTGCGAAATTTGGGGAAATTTTAGCCGAGTCACTCCCGTTATAATGACATGAGTTCATATAAAAGTCACGTGAGAATTATTATCATATTAATATGATTTTATAATAGTTTTTATTTTATTAATTATTTTTGAACATAAAAATCTAAAATAATTTGTTTAGCCTCTCTAAAACTCTGACTTATTGTTTTTTTTTTAATTATTGTAAACTAACTAATAAGCGACCCTCCACTAGAAACTTTGGTACTTGTTCTTGTTGTATATAAGTAAGAAGGTTTATGCAACTTTTCAATGCGTCGTTAGTATTAATAT